>JAVQJL010060296.1:0-10940 GCA_036024295.1 Nannoperca obscura | reverse complement strand
AGGACAAGCCAGAGAAAGAGGAAAAATGTAGACTTGCAAATTCAATTCCTGCCTTAATATGTGTGTGTGTGTGTGTGTGTGTGTGTGTGTGTGTGTGTGTGTGTGTGTGTGTGTGTGTGTGTGACTGCATACACTTGTGCCTAATGTGTATGTCAATGCCATCATGCCCTGCTTGTCAGGAGAATGGGAGACAGTGCATTGCGGCTGAGCATAATAACACTGTAATAACGGACTCTACTCTAACACTTTATAGATTTTATATCTAATGCAACAAGGTTTTAGTGCCAACAGCAATGCTCCCTTCACTGAATGATGCAATGCAACTCCCAAGTGCAATGCAAGGGAACAATACGCCCACTGCACTCAGTGCTTTCCTCTCTCCTATAAACTTACAGTGATCATCATCACTCCACCCGCTGAACTACAGTCGTAATCTCACAGATAGTCTATGCTAGAGGTGGTTGATCCCTCGTTCTTGCACTGTCTATATATGCACCATGCCAGGCGGGCATGAGTGTGCAGTTATGACAAAATAAAATATTTGCACATGCATTTTGATGAGACACACACACACACACACATTCACGATGGTTATTAATACATTGAGATGTTTATCACTTTGTCCCAAACCACCGCAGACTGCATGGACGCACACGCACACACACATAAAGAAAGAGTGAGGAAGGCAGACAAAGCAGGGGAACGCCCCCTTCATGCTGCAAGATACTGTCAGGTCATCAGCTGGTTTAGGCTGGATTCCAGACATTTAACTGAAATCGTCCAGGAATTACTTAATTACCTCAACATTTGTAATATGTATCTCCATACATAGCTATAAATTCACACAATGCAGAAGATTCAGAGCTAGCTAGCTAGCAAGCAAAATGTGAAGACTTTGAAGCCTACTCACCTAATAAAAAAAAAAGGTGGACTCAAAAGCCAGGCAGTCTGAACTGACGCGTCCCTGTCGTCTGGGAGTTTGGCCTTTATGTTATCTCTCTGCCGCGTTGACTGTTTCGTTGTCGAATTCCAGGTAGCTAACGTTACAGGGCGAAAATCGACTTCGAAGCTAAAAGCCGTTAGCCACCTTAGCTGGATGTCTGATTGGTAAAATAATCGGACAGTTTCAGTATCGTCCTCCCACTCTGTCTTGCCACATAGCTCACTTGTTGGCTGACAACGTCCCTTCCTCTCAGTGCCTGTCCTTTTTTTGTGCTCGCAGCTGTTTTCGTTGTTTCAACCTTTGCCTGAAATTCCTCCTCTGTCCCTTTAAGTGGAAGCGTTTCCGGGTTTTTTTTTTTAATATATAGAAGGCAGAGCTTCACGGCCAGCTGAGCGCCTGTCATTTAAGTGATTGGCCACTTATTTTCAGCTTGACCAACCAGCACTCAGAGATTACGCCTTCTTTTAAAAATGCAGATTTATTCAAAAATGCCGCTTCGTGATTGGACTATGGATTACCTCAAGAAACGCCCAGTACACGTGCTTTTTCTCCCCTCCCATTCTTTAAAGCCAAGAATGGCTATTGTGCTGGAGCTCCGGCTTTCAATAGATCATATAATATTTAACAGAAAACGAGAACAAACCATAATCTGATATGAAAGCGAATCATTTACACAGTTACGCAGCACTATAATACAGCAGATCAAAATGTGGTAAAATTATTTATGGTTTACGAGCACTGTTTTCGCAGTCAAATGTACACATGGTAACCCCCTTCTTTTCTTCGGTTCGTTCTGAATCAGCCATAGCCGTGTTGTCACAAAGCTAAGAATAGATCAGCTACACGTTGTATTCCCATATTGCCTTGCAGCTGCACTGAGCTCCACGCCCAACTACCCAGAGCACACTGGGGCCTGATTATCCTCGGCTGTGGAGAGGACGAGGCTTGTACAGATCAAAGGGCCTACTGAAAGCCCAGGTAGTGTAATATAAGATACTGCATTTACTGCTTCTGGTCATTCATTCATGTCTGTGCCGATGTTGCCCTTTGACAACGTTACCTCAGCATATTTCACGCAGTAATAGTCATCACCTCTCTGTGTGTTTTTATTCAAGATGTGTTATGTAGCATCATATATTATAGGGAATTAGAACTAAATCACTATACCTACTACTAAAATGTGCATTATCAAAATAATTCCTGAACAACAGCAGTTAAGCATGTATGCAGACAAAAGTTGGAGACATCTTATAACGAGAATATTTTAAATCTGTTACCTAACCAGAAATATCTCTCAGGAGTGTCACTGTCCCTACACACACAACTTCCTTCTTCCTATTATGAAGGATTATTAAACAGGTGTAACTTCGGTTATTGAGAGCACCAAATCTAAAATGCTGATTCTGTTGAAACAAACAAAAAATTAATTATATATTTATATATGAGATACAGTCTTTTTTGAACACATCTAATTCTTTTCACATATATTATCACAGCTCATCTCAAAGTGACAAACACTTGCACATGAAGTCTTTTCCTGTAATTTATCACGTAGCATGATCTGAAAAGGGAAATGAAATCTCATCATTTGGTGCACAGGTTCACTGCAAAAAAAGACATGTTTATTGTTGTAACTACTGTTCTCATTATGTATATAACTATTTAGGATCGTTTACAAAAAATACTGATAGTCTTTTTTGCCACATTAGGAGATACACATTAAAAATGGATAATACAGGTTAGGTTTTTACCATGTTGTTATCTAAATGTTGGCTTCAACGTATCAACTCTTCTCTTATAGCACACCAGGTTCCTTTGTTATTCAAGAGGCTGGCGCCCCCTGCTGTTTACTTGCCAGAACAGTAACGTTGTCCTCAGATCTCACAGAACTGTACCATGTAGCTCTTTTACAAAAACATGCCAAGGCAACTTTGTGACATAAATATATCCAGTAGGCACTGCTTAATATAGTAAGTCAATATATTTACTGCAAACATTTCCAGTTATGTTATAAAGAAGGTTACATACAATTTGCCGTACACATACACTACCATTTGGTTCACAGTAGTAGTAAAACTGAGCGTTTCAACAAAGTAGGACTCCTCAAAAAAAATACTGTAAACCTCATTCACATCTTGCAAACTGTATACATCCCTTCACTCGTGACGTCTCACACACCATACTCAGTTTTGAGTGTTTGTCAGCTGTTCAGTTGTTTTTGCTTTCTTTGACCCCTCTGTGCCATGCTCCTTCTTTCGCTTCCGTCTGCTCTTCTGCCCTTCCTCTTGTCTGAACTGGTGCCTGATAAAAATAAAAGTAAAACAATGGACCAGTGAAGTTAATTAACTGATCAAATGCATTTAATGTGTTTTTCAATGTAGTGTGTATACATTACACACTACATTACTAAAGTGTTTTAGTATTTAAGCTTTGGCAGCTTGCAAGTGCTAAAATACTACTGAGATACTAAAAATATGCTGCTGCCATGATGACCGCTAATAAATTGCATTAGTGGGAAAGTCGGCCAACACCAGCTTGTAGATAAAAAGTCTGTTTGCAGTTGCTTATAGTCTCGCTTGCATTCCATCAAGAGCTAAATATTTACTTTGTACGTAAACACATTGCTCAGCTGACATCTGGGAAGAGAGAATGCAGCTCGCAGCTATATGAATACATTATGTTTTGTTGCATATGTATTCAAATATTTCTAGTTATAAAGTAGGCAGACTAGAGTTTCAGCTGTAGTGTTTTAATAGATATAGAAATAGATATCATGTAAAAACATACCTCAATGCTTAAAATAACAAATGAATCATAGTCCATGTTGCTGCAATAGGTTTCAATGCACAATAATGACCATCTACCAAAGTGGCTGGTAGTGCAGACAAACTTACCAGGCAAAGATATTTTACATTCTGGGAATTATGGTCTTTTCCCAACTCTCAAATTAGTCATTCATGAGTCATGAGTCTCCACACCATGTGTGTGTGTGTGTGTGTGTGTGTGTGTGTAAAACGTATGGGACTGAGTGAGAAGGGCGTTGGTTTATTAGACTCAGGTGTACAGACAAACGTTTTGATCTCACCTCGACTGCCAGCGTCGGCCACTGTTCCACACTCTACCAAAGGAGGGAAGCCAGTTGGCATCTGTATGCGAGCTGTGATCAAAGTTGGCCCCCACTCTGTTCGGTGGAAGCTTCCTCAGCTTCTCTTGCTCCTCTGGCAAAAGAAAAATGAGGACATTATAGGTATACTCCAATCTTTGTGGTATTTTGATTGTTTTTTATATAAATGTACATGTATATGTCAACCTCAACAATATGTGCAATGATTTATTTATTTATTTTTAATAAAAGGTACAGCAGTGTGTGATTTTACGTGTGACATTGATGCAACAAATGGCAGCAATAAAAAAAGAACTGCTCCCTGGTTACCAGAAGTGATGTGACAGCGACCAGTAAAACATCATTTCTCATGGAAATGATTTTAAGGCTGGAACATTTCTTTGAGCAAACTAAATGCTCAGTTGACCACAGATGCACATAACACACAACTTAAAAACATCTGTGTGTGATTCCTACTCTGTTTGAGAAAGTCTTGGAGCGATGGGCCGATCTCCGGATGTGCTGCAGCTCCGGAGGTCCCCTCCAGAGGGTCCTCCTGAAGCCAAGGAGGGACGCCGCCTACGGCACACACAGGTATATGCTTACTCTTCATCAATCACACAAAAGAGGTGAACTGAGCTCATAAGCATTGGAGGCATTGCGTTTCTGCGCAAGTTTAAAAAATCATGAAAAGAAAAATGATCCTCAGAGTGAGAAGGGGCTATGATATATAACTAACAAGTATAAAGTATGCATCAATCAAACGTATGTAATCTAAACGAGAGAATGATCTGGAAAACAGATGGAATTAATTTTAAAGCTAAAACTGAGTTACATTTTTTAAAAGTAAGGATGGATCAGACATGGATAGAATAGGTTATTACAGAACAATTAGTTGTAGTAATTAGAAATTGCTCTTTCAAATCATAGAAAATGACTCATAAATAAACACACACACACACATATATATATAAAAACTGCACATTTACTAATGTAATTTTCTATAAAAGTATAATATTAGGCTTACTAAGCTTGAGGGAAAATAAGCAGGGGAGCTACGTCACATAGCAAAGGCAATGTATGAGGCGACACTGATAATGAGATACGATAAATGGATTTGAAAAAAATTAGGATTATCAAATCCTGTTGATCACGGATTCTATAACAAAGGGCAAGAAAAAGAATAGCAATCATACTGTATATACAGCATATTTATATGTATTACATTTATTCATAATAGTTAATAATAATAACAATAATAATAATAATAATAATAATAGCAAAAACAGTTTAACTCAGCTTCTCAAAAGTAACGCTTACTGTGAGGTTATTTGTAATAGATTGGTATACATTGCAAGCTTTTCCCCCATATATATTTCCAAATTGGCATTTCGACATATACTTTACATTTACATACAGTACCAGTCAAAAGTTTGGACACACTTTCCCATTCACTTGAATGGGTAAATTCATATATCACTGTACCTGTATGAACATTTCCACTGTTTGATGAATCCTGTAACAGAGAAATCAAGAGAGGTGATCGTGTTTGTGTAAAAACAAAAAACAAAAAAAACAATTCATTATTAAACTTAAACACTTTATTAAAGCTGTCAATCTACCTGATAACCTATGAAAGTCAGCCCTTGTCCTGGTGTAGCCCACGGTACTTCGACCATTGAGTCGACAAAGCCGCTCCCCGCCTGCTGGCCTGATCCCTGAGACGTAAACTGAGAGCTGTTCCCAAGACAACAAGATGAGTCCCAAACCAACAAAAGTAATTTATTGTGCTATTGATGATGCAATGCAAAAAGGAAATAAAATGTCGTAGTTAGACACAGTGTTACCTGACAGCATCCTCTGCCGACATGTCTGCGCCATTGGGTCTGTTGAAGAACTCCGACTCTGCGTCACGCTGATATCGATTCAGGAAAAGCCAATAGTGGTTCATAGAGGAAGTCTGAGCACCAATCATGCTTCATCTAAGCTTGTATCATCACCATCTTCACACGCTACTTTGCCCGAAATTGTAACATGAACCTCTCTCTTTCCACGTCTTTGTTTTTCTCTTTCAACTTCAATCCATTTTCTCCATCTCAGTTTGCAACTAAAATGCTTTTTAAAATTTTTACTACAACCCGTTAAGAAAAATGACTTACATGACCTACATGAAACCAACCTAGTCACTCAATGCAAGATTTCACCAGCCACAGTTCTAAGAGATCTCCAGAGGATCATTGGTTTCTTACTTTGGCAATTACAATCATTATTCTGGAAAATGGTGGTATTTTCAATCTTGCATGCAATTCAAATGCATGAAAAACAACAGTCGAGGCCACAGTGATGGATACTGCCACTGCATCCTTGGACAACAAACCTCTAAAAGAGACTGAAGGACCTCTTGACGATTCTTCTCCTGGGACCGGATGTAGTCAGCTTCCTGCAGCCACGAAAAGAAAAAAAAAAGAAAAAGAAAAGAGATTACCGTCAGTAGATTTCAAGTCTGGTTTAAATAACACTCCATAGCCACTCTAGGCATGCTAGCATTGTCTTTTCAAGTATGTTAGCATGCAGACATTAGCATTTTGCCCAATCAGCTTCATTGAGCTGCTAGCATGGCGGTAGACTCTTATTTTTGTTAAGTTGTCATCAAGGTTAATGCAAAGTTCATGCAACAAAAAATAAAAGTGTGATTTTGAATTACCTGTTTAATGAATTCATCCTCCTTCTCCACAAATGATTCCAGTGCTTTTTCCACCTCAGCTTTAAACCTAAACAAAAACACACAACAATCCTAGCAGAGACTCTTTAATTTTGCAAACAACCTTTATTAATATATACTTTTGACTCAACAGGCATACCTTTCAGTTTCCTCCTCTGAGATGATGACCTTGTCTCTAATCTTGGGGTCGGCCTTATTGTCCCACCAGAACTTGTGTGTATTCTTCTTGTGTTCTGGGCTGAAACCAGATGCATTTGAAATGTCAACTAGCAGCCAGAAGACAAACGCAGTCAAATGGACAAAAGCAAAAGTATGCGAAGTGTGTCAAGCCCACAGATTTTTCACAAATCCAAAGCTGTTACTTTGGGCCACATGAGCTGCATCAAAATTATAGCAAGATATAACAAGATATGCTGGCCAAGATGAGAAAAACAATCTTCTGTTATTTTCCTAATGCAAAAACACAGATGACATCTGTAGACAGTTTACTATAGTTCAATTTCTTCCTTTTTACAAGGGTGCATTTTATGAAGATGGACTGATTATGTTTGTATCAATAAATTCTTTGATTGCCTAACGTCAAACCTTTTTTACAAATGTGGCAGCCATTATAAATTAGTAAATGTACTACATGTTGCTCATGCTAATGATAATAAGATAATGGGACACATGTGCAGTCACTACCACAAACGCTACGGTTATAGTTATTCTGTTCACTAATGATAATATTAAAACCATGTGGTTGAACATCCTGTAGTTGTACAGGGCGAAGGACATCAGTGAAAACAAAATAAGCTAATAAATACTAAAACTTACGTGGCCATGTGTTCTAACAAGCCTCCGTACAGCACAGTCATGTTGCCGTCCGTCACATTTCTTTCAATTTCAAGCCCACAACAGTAGCACCAGAATGTCTGCTTGTGCTGGGTGCAATCAAACTTTTCTACTTGGGGTTTTTTAAGTGTTCGGCGAGCTTCCTTCACCTGAGAGGCCGTGGATAAAACAAACACAGAAAACATAAAAGTTACACTCTAACAAACACAACAACAAATGCAGTCTCAAACAACAGCCCTGCAATTCATCCTACCTCCATGAAGGCTAAAATGTTGAATTGTCTTTGGGTTATATGTACAGGTGCGGCTAATGTTGTTTCCTCCTCTTTTTATATCACTGAATTAATGAGGTAAAAAATAAATTCTGTTGCATTGTGCTAGCAGCACTGATCATGAGCATAAACTGAGAACAAACTACATGTTACAACAACACAGGAGGAAAGAAAAGCAATGATGAACTATGAAGTAAATAAAAATTTAAAGAAGAATTAATAAAATGGAGCGATGACAAAACCATATACATTCTGAACATTACAATACCCTAGACTGTATAAAGAAACTACAAATATGTGTGCAAATTATATATAATAGTGAATTATAAATTAAATAATGGGAAACCAAAGCGTGAAACCGAACTTATAATCAGAAGAATATTGTGTTAGTGTATAATATAAAACTACAACAAGTTATAATCAAATAAGCAGCCCAGACGGTAAAACATGGAGACTTTATCTATGACTTTTACTCCTGTACAAACTAAATGTTGTTTACATTATGCAACTTTTTTATTACATTGATTATAAATTTAAGGTCGTTGATGCACTTCCTAGTGGCTAGTTTGTAGACATTAAATCGCTCCCAAAATAATCAGGCTACACGTGTTAGAGGAGTTTAAACATTTGTGTTGTTGTTGTTATTGTTGTTTTTGTTGCCGCTGGTTTACAGCTAACGTTAGCATCACGGCTACTACGCAAATAGGCCAAGTTCAGCGAGGTGGAAAAAAATGTAAGCACAAATGTTAGACGTCAGTAAGAATCAGTTGACGTTAACCTACTTACCTTTTCTAAGAATTTCAGAAGAACCACTCTAAGTCTGCTTTGGTGACTTTTTCCGAAGATATGTCCCTTCCCATTGAATGTTGTTTGCCTGCATATGGCACAGTAATGTGCACCCATTTAGACAATGTGTAAGAACTAGAAAATATTATAAAGCTGAGCTAAATCCAAGCATTATGATTCATTGTTTGGTCTTCTTTCCTAATCCACTTATTCGGCTAAAAAGCAACACAACATTAGCTTGACATTAGAGACCCGCTACAGGAAGCAATACCGTCTCGATTTGTGTCCCCCCGGAAACAGACAGGTTGGGAAACGTGGTGCTGCTGTTAAACTGCTCCGAGTCGTGACAGCTGTATATAAAATATACATTATGAGTACTATGTGTACTTGCAGAACACATGAGAGCTCTGTTGTGTCTTGACAGTCCACTTGAAAAGAGCCCACACTGAGAAGCCAGATAGCAGCAACACCTGTGGGAAAGGATTTGTCCATGTGACTTTATTTGCAAGGCATATCAGTTTGCATTCAGGCAGGTAGCCTGCTACTTGAAAACGTTTTGGTATAATGTCTACACCGCTCCTCCCCAGGGCTTCACTACCTGTCATCTGGACTGAATCATTTCCACCTGTTTTTTAAGTGCTGTGGTTTTTTTGTTTGTATGCTGCCAGTTCGTCTCACTGTGTCATGCTGTAAGCCTGCGATCCATGTAAGAAAGAATCCTGGAAGAATCAGTTGTTTGTATCGCTGCAATAGCTGTTTGTTTTGAGTTTATTTTACATTAGAGTTTTCCACTGCCACGCCAGTGTGTGTTTTCCGTGTTTTCCTGAAGACGATTTTCCTCTAGATTTCTGTTTTGCGGGCTTGTCCCTTCTTTTCCTTTAAATAGAGTTTTTTTTTCTTTTCTCTTCATAACGTCTACACTTGGATTTTGTCTAAACCTGCATCTAAGTCTGACAAATCCCACATAAGTGAAGGGATTTTTTTTTTCAAATCAGACAAACTAAAACATGACAACATAGCTGCAACTAAATTAATACACTTTTGCAATAGCACCATCTTTGTAGTTGTGTATATAAAGCATTTTCATAAAGAAAATGCCACTGTATCTTGGTGTAATAAAGTTTTCATTTTCAGCAATGCTATTAAGAGTTGTTGATGTTTTTACATTATACTATCTTTAACAGTGAGTGCATAATTCCTACAAATGTGAATGAGTGGCCTCACCTCCAGTGATGTTGGATCACAACATTGTATAATGTCACATGTAAATTGCAGATCATGTGCTACATACTTGTCAAATTAGTTTGTTAATATTAATAGATTTTAAAAGTCTTTTAAAATATGATACCTGAGGATTAATACACCAAGCTGAATCTCCTGTGTAAAAGAGGTTTCAATATCTTAGTGTGATGAAGTGCATTTCCAATACCTCAGTTATAAGAGTGGATTGTGAACTCTGACACTGAAACAGAGAAACCCTCTCTCTAGTGCTGTTGTTGTCGACCTGCCAGTCTTTTTCCCCCTCTGCAACGTGTCATTTCATTTTATATTTATGCATTTTCCAAATGCATCAACAGTATATCATTTGTGTTGTTTTGGGCTTCAGAGGTGACACACAAACACAAATTACAGATGGTTCACACCATGGTGTTTTCAAAGAATGTTGAGAACAACGAAAATGTATTCTCTTTTTTTAATGCCATTTATTCAAACTGATGAATTGGAGGATTGTGTCAACTAAAAGCAATAACCCAAGTGCTAGTGCTGCCATGCTGCTGTTTGACCTCACGTACACTAACAATAAAGCTTAAGGTGATAATGTAAGAATACCAGATTAATACTGAAGTCTTAAACTATACGCCAGTTCTGTCCATCACGGCTGATGTTGGGGGTGACTGACATTAAATATGAAAGTACCCTAAATGAAAGCGGGAAATTAAAAACTTATTATCAGAACTTTAAAGTGTGATAGATAACTGTGGTCCACTCTCCAATACTGTAGGTGGCGGTAATGCACCTTTGCAACCCTCCAAAAAAGGAAATACCTTTATCGCCTGCCCTTCACCGGAAGTTCATACAACCGCTAGTATCGTTAGCTTCGCGCTCGTATCGAATTAGCTGGAAGATTGTAGTCGCGGCGCTGTTATTTGTTTGATTTGAAGTTAAGCCACAATGTCTTCACTTGAGTATTTGGTAGAGTTTGTGAACGAGCGACTGGCTGCTGCTGTTGAAGAGATATTCGAAGTTGTTAACCAAACTATCGTCGAGTACGAGAAAGAGA
>JAVQJL010060283.1:0-24262 GCA_036024295.1 Nannoperca obscura | reverse complement strand
GTGGTGTGGGGGGTTGTTCGTTGTCCGAGTGGGTGAGGGGTGTGAATGTGGGGTTATCAAATCTACAATAGAACACATTCAGGTCGTCAGCCAGTTGATGGTTCTCCACATTGTTGGGGCATGGTCTCCTGTAGTTGGTGATGTCCTTCAGGCCTCTCCACACTGACTCATTCCAACCTTGAATCTTAATACATGGCCTTAGGGACTTGTCCTTCTTAGAGTCAATAAAAGAAGCCAGCACCAGCAGGAGATGAAGATGTACTTGTTCAGAGCCTCTGTCTCAGCCGCTGAGAGGGAGTAAAGGCGTCCCTTAGGGGGCATGGCTTCGGGTAGGAGGTCTATTGCACAATCATACAACCTGTTTTGGTAGAAGGGTAACCGCACATGACTTGCTAAACCCTGCGTTCAGGTCCAGATACTCTGAGGGAAACCAGGAAACTTTGCAGGTTTCTCTGGTTCAGGAGAGAGCGCGAAAGCAGCCAAATTGAGGCAGTGAGAATAGCAAAACTGGCTCCAACTGGTTATTAGTCCTGTCAACATGAGGATTGTTGGCAGACAGCCAGGGGAAACCTAAGACAATGAGGAACGTGAGGGTTATCCATCACATAAAATGTGTGTTCCAAGTGACCTGAAATCGGCATCAATCATGGTTCAGTGACATGGGTGATGTGCATGAGTCTCTGGCACTCTATGACACTCGTAGACAGGGGGATCTTTAGTTGGCGGGCTGTGGCCACACAGATAAGACTCTTGTCTGCGCCAGAATCTATGAGAGCAAGGAAAGCATGAGCACCATCAGCCAGTAACTGCATAATAAACAAAAAAGAGCATTTAGCAGGGAGGTTACCTTATGCAGTGCCCACCAGAAGCCCTGCATCTACTGATCTGTGTTTTTTAGTGGAGACTTTAGGCAGAAATGTCCCTTCTGCCCACAGTAGAAGCAGGCTCCTCAGGAGAGACCATGGTACGATTGGTCTGCATTGGCTCTATTGGTAAACCTGAATTAGAAAGACCATTCATGAAAGCATCAAAAGCGAGTGGGGTGGTAAATACATTGAAGTGACGTCAATAAATATTTGTTCACTCTGATTGAACTATATCACCAATGAAAACACTGCTGCAAAGGTGGATCATATTAGATTGAATGACATTCAGTTAGTCAATGTTGTGCTCCAGACATTCCTCTTGACGTATGAAATCATCAGGCAATTTTTTTATCATTGTTTTGTTTGACCGATGCACCTGCACTTAGAGCACAAAAGATTTGGCCTCACTGGACCTCTCTGTTCATTGCCTCAGGTAGGGGCTTTGTTAGAGTGATTCAGTTGCTTCGGAGTTTAAATCCTTTTCCATGAAGTGTTTACACGACTTTGCTGGCACATATCGTCACTATGAAGGCTTTCGTGGAAGAAACTAAAAACAGGCAATCATTTTTCATGGAAGGGGGTGGGGGTGACATCTTCACATCATTCAAGTCTCCAGCATGTAATCTCACCGGATTTAATGGTACTGTACATCATTACCAGTACTGTCAGTATTACCTCTCTAGTATGATAAGGAGAGTGTTCTCTCCAGTAGTCTGCTTTACCTCATATTTCCATCTCTCGCTTCATCCAAGGAGGTCTCTGCTTAAATAAATGTCCTGCTGACTCTCACTCCCGCACTTTAAAAAGAGAAATTGTTTATAAAGTGCTGAAGAAAAGGATTAGATTCCCTCCCCCATTTAATATGTTTCCATGTGCTTATCCAAGAGCTGGGTACTGTAATATATCACACATTTTATGTAAAAGTACGCTGTCTGTCATTGGTTTTGTTTCAGGAGTATATTTCCATTTGAATGTAATGTGACGAAATGTGTGTTACTGATTGAAAAGTGTGACTTCAGCTTATCATGGCTCGTCGAGTCATGCCTGTGAAGTTAGATCAGTGGCCATTACGTCTGCGTTTTTGATAAAACTGACTAGTGGATTCTGACTCTTACCCATATTTGGTGAAAATTGGCCTTTTTCCAGCAATGAGTTTAAATAAATAATGCAGAGATGGAATTTGATGTAGATCTTTATATTGTGAAAATAATAACACATATTCAGATCAAGTATTTCTCAGAGGGACGGGTTCATGTGAGTTGTCCTCCCTGTACCAAAGTGATGTGAATATCTGTACAGGCAGGGCTTGAATAAACATTTATATTACCCCACTCAGCAAAAGCATCTTCCAGACTCTCTGAAGAATTTAAAGTATTTCTCTCGAGTGTGACGAAGCACTATAATTTCCAAGAAAGAGTAAGTGGCCAGGGCTCAGAGACATACCAAAACTTTACGAGCTGGAATTGAGTTTTATGAGAATAATCCCTATATGTGCATGATACGCACAGGAACCCACGAAGAATCCCCTCCAATACAGCTTCCTCCTCTGTCCGAGACAGAATGCTCAGTCTTCTGGAAAATTCCACTGAGCCATCCAAGACCATGTCCTGCGATAAGAAACATGTTATTCCTGATGGTGACAGAGAAAATAACAGTTTGGGATTTCTTTAAGAGGCTGAAAATCCAAAATGAGTTATGAAGTTTACAAGGTTCTGCTGGTTTTGTTATAAGATGTGACTGTCCAGCTGTTAATGACAGATATTTCTAACCTGGCCTGACTTTTCAGGTCAAAGACTCCAAACAGATTCACATTAAAGTGACAGAGCCCATCTGGTAAGGGTCATCAAGCTCAGCCTGATGTATCAGCCTGACCTGAGCACAGTCTGTTCTTTGTTGACAGTGGAGACTAACAGCAACGTTGGAAATGTGTGATCAGACCCAGCCTGTGATAAAGCATGACTCAGCAGTGTAGCATGATAAGCAAAAACTGTTTGAACAAGCCCAGATGACAGAGAGATGAGAGGAAGTGTATCTCCTCCCATCTGTCTGCATTATTACTGTGTGTGTACTTTTATTGGATATCTACCAATTCCATTTGTCTGACAGTTGTGCTATTGATTTTATCTTTCCATCCTGTGTTTATTACTTGTATTTGCAGCCCATCCTTTCACCTGTCTGTCACTGCTGTGTCGGTCTGACCATTTTCAGTGTTGAGTTGTCTCTTTCTGCCCTCTAGTGGATGAACTGCAGGGTGCTTCAGCTGTCATGACTAATGGATTCCACTGGAGGTCAGCTTAGAAACACAGCATGATATCTCCAGCATGTTCTCCTACAAGACATTCTCTACTTAAATCTCCATCTAACTATCTTCTAAAAAAAGATTGATAAGCTGAAAACTTATGGACCGTTTTTTCCTGAATCCTCTGACTGAATATGTTTTATTTGTGTATATGTGTATTCCTCTTTTTATTTTAATTGTCTTGTTTATGCTCTTTGTGTCATTAAATTTGATTTATATGTGCTGTTAACCTGAATGTGTATATATTATCCTTTTGTTAATACATTTTTAATGGATACACAAGTGACTATACTAGTGAGGACCTTGGTTTTCTACACATTTACATTATTCATAAATGCTAAACAATGACTAAAATAACATAACGTACTGTATATCCTATCTTTCACATGTATTAAACCAGGATAAGGCTCATAACAGGGACACAAGTGTATGCATAAAGATACTCATTGACAGATTATGCATTGTTGATGACATGGTACAGACCGGAGGTTGACTAAAGAATTATTATTAAAAATATAATACAATTATTCTTCCCCATATTGATGAGATATAACACGAAATAGCAACGTGAATAAACAGAGGCAGAGACAACTGAGCATACAAACACTGAGACAATGTGAGGTTAAAAGGTAATGTGGAGAGATGAGCACTGGATCTAGTTCAGTGTAGTCCCACAGCAACATGAGCACAGAGGTGTAAAGTGTTGGAGCAATCGTCCACTAAGGGGCACTCCAGCTGCAGTGGAATGCATTGCTGACATTTCCCATGAATGTGCGATGAAATTCAAGTTTTGCAATCATATGAACATGTTTTCTTTCAGCAGCACCAACAGTCACACTTATGGAATGCTATTTTTCCTAGCTATAGTTATTTTGTATTGTCTTGATGCCTTGTTAGAAACAAAAGCAGTGCATGCTCCAAAAAGTGTTTACAAAAATAAAAGACAATTGTGTTAAAAGAGCAGAAATCTTTAAGAATTAAGGGAATGCATCCGGAAATATTACATTATTTGATAAAGAAAAGATCAAAATGTCTGGGATGAAAAGAAAGAGCCACTCTACATTAAGGTGTGTAGTACTGTGTTAAGTAAATACTGTGGGATTTTTGCAAAGAATTCCAAAAATATGAGTTAGTGTTATATGGAAAAACAAAGTGTAATTTGCATTCCAGGAGCGTAAAACAACACTGCTGTCCACTTTTTAAAATGTGGACCATTAAAGCACGCAAATTCACATTCAGGGAATTCATGTACATCTTTTATTTCATAAAATAAAACCTAGTAGGCATAGAAAACCCTTTTTGTAGCACATTAAGTTGAATTTCAACTCTTCCATATGTTGCTCACAACAGAGTCTGCCATTGTATCTGTACACAGGAGATAAGCCACTGACAGTAATGTTCACCACAGACATTTCCCAGGAAAAAAGGCAAGCAGAGAAACTAAACCTTGTTTACAAGATCTAATGGAAATGCTGAATCACTGTACTGTTATATTAACTGATGCATTTGAAAATGTGGACACATAGTGTAAGGACACATCTGGAGAGCCATGTTGTGTAGCCCCATGAATGAGACAATGTGCACTGCCACATTGTTGGATGTTTTCCTTCCTCTTCTGTCCCAGATGTCCGTTGCAGAGGAGAGCTGTGCATCCCTCTTATCTCTGAGCCATTAACTGATAAAAACTCCAGGCAGCAGTCAGCACACATAACATGGCCTCATTACAAAAGTACAGGGAGCCACAATACTGCTATTGACAAGGAAGTCATCTCTCCTAATGCACTGTGGATACCAGGCCTGACTCAAAGGTGCACTGTTGATTTGGAAAAACTGTACACTGTGGTGGATGGAAAGAGTCAACACCCCTGCTGGCTATTCTTGGGAAATTCCCCCTGTAAAATATAAGTTTATACGTTCCGATCAATTGACTACATAAAATGCTGAAAGTTATACAGCTGCACAATGCATACTTATGCTACAGTAAGTACGGCATTATAAGGAGGTGTTTGGGAAGGGTTTAGAAAGCCTCTTTTCATCTACAGCGTGCGCGCAGGTAACGTGTTTTCAGACTCGTGTAATAAACGTGTACGGGTTTATTACTTTAACATATTATTAATGTTGCGTCATGTTTCAGATACGGTAGATGTCCATCTGCTGCTCCACAAGTCGATGGGTTAGAGGACACATTGTGTTTTCATGAACCCAGCAGCGCCCAGCACAGTGCGCCGGGAGCGTGCCGAACGCACTTTTGGTCATTTAAATAGCCAGGCTCCCTTTACGCACCTGTGGCGCACAGGGTGGAATCAGAAAGAACACATTATCAGACCTTACAGGTGGGTGCGTTAGTTGTGACTCGCATTCACTACTTTCATCCCATTTAAACACAGGACTCTCACTGCCAAGACGCACTGTCAGGAGTCCTCACCATGTTTTCTGTGCGTAATAGTGCGCGATTTTATTTGTCAGCACAATGATCCCTACAATAATACCACCGCAGTGCTTTAAATAAAATGAAACACAAACTGAAAGGTGGTCTAGTTATTTGCGTGTTGTTTTTGTCACAATCATTTTAAAGTTTGTTCCAGTAGATGGGTTTATTTTTACTATTGCTAATAATATCGCAATTTACTAATTGCTCAAAATTGTTGCCTCTTTCATCTTCATATTGCGACATAAACCTGGTAGCCTGCTGATCCACGAATACATTAGGATCACATCATGTTGGTGATCACAGCCACGCGTCTCCCTGTTCTGTGATTACAAAGGCAACCAGCTGCAGGCAACACTTTGACCAGCCGGTAGCTGGCAGGGCTGGCAGGAAGAGAGGAGTTCTAGTGGAGAGACGAGCTTTAAGCGATCCTCAATTTTTGGTGGAACTGTGTGAATTGTTTTCAGTCTCCAACACACCTGTTGGTTTGCAGTAGAAACGGTAAAATAATGAATGAATTAAAAGTATGTGCACATAAAAACGGATGTTTCTGTGGATATTTTACAGTCTGGTGCTTGTTGCACAAAATGTAACTAGCAGATCTGCTGTGTGTACTTTTTATTTGACCACTGCAGATGGAGACACCTGCGTCCTTCTGATGGCTGTAAAGAGTAAACGAGAGGCCTTCAGTGTAGTCTGAGACAGTAGTAGTGTCTTAAATGACAGAGCTGGTACGAATCACTCATTTCTCTTTATTCTGCCTCGCTGACAGTGACGCCATAACTGGAATAAAACTAGTTTTTCCTGTGGTATCAAAAAAAGCGTAGAATAAAAGTGAGCGAAAGAAAAGACGAAGAAAACACGATTAAAGGGGGTTTGTGTGATTTCAGAGAAGTTTATATGGGTGTGACTTCACCAAATAAAGTGACCAAAATATTCTAGAACACAAGCAGGCAGAGCTGTTGACCTGCGGCTCGTTCTTTCAGTAGGCCGCTGGATGGGCACCGCCACACCCTGCTCTCCTCTCACTGTGGCGCACCAGCAGGCAGCAGTGCAGGTGAGAAACATAACCTCAGCTCACACGAGCCGATACCAGACTCTAGTGGACGGCTTCTTTAGTTGGTTTCAAAATACGTTAAGTGTAGACGTGTGTCAGTTATTTTCTGCGCCATTATTTTGCGTTGACCATCATGTTTAGCAGCTCCCCTAATTTTTATACTTACATCACAACAGAAAATGCATCCAAGCACATGTACAGAAACTGTGGGCTCTTTTACATATCTGTGCCCAGGGGCCCATAATCTCCTAATCTGCACTTTTATATGTATGGAGCTGCAATCATTATTTTCTTTAGTGGTTCAATTATAAATTATTTTTAGAGTCTATAAACTGTAAATGACAAGAACTTCCCATCATGAATTTTAATAGACCATGTTATGTTTCCTGACCAACAGTCCAAACCTCAAAGATATTTACAAATGCACGAAATAGAACTGAAATAAACAGCAAAATGTCACGTTTGAGAGGCTGAAAACACAGCATGTTTGGTGTAATTTGTGCTTGATACTTTATTAATTGTTATTAAGATTATTAATTGATTAACTAAATCATTGTTTGTCTGATTTATCGATTACTGACGAATTGTTTCAGGACTATATACAGTATATAAAAACAAGATGGTCAGATATGTAAAAATGCATAAACCATTTGGGTTCATAGAAAATGTCACCACTAATTATACAGGTGTCTATACAGTCCAGGAAAACTAGAACCACTTCAGTCACTTTGCTGTTTATAAAAAAATAAGTGTTCTCCTGCACAAAACCTGACTCCACTCTGCCTACATGTACCAGCATGCATTGTGTTTGTGCTTTGCAAAGGCAAGCTTAGAAGACCGGCCAAGATTGATAATGGGCTTCTTTTGCTGGCTGTTAGCATTGATGAATGGCAAATGTTTTGAAATAATCAGACACTCTTATGCTGTGTCTCAATTTGGATTCTTCAGTTAGTACACTTACATGCACTACACTGTGCACACTATGGCTGTTTTCGAAACCGCCTACAATTCTATCAGTACATACTGATTTGGCCAAAATGTAGCATGTATCATGTAGTATGCAAACAAAAGCATAATCTGCAGAAAGCCAGAAACTGATTCGGAAAAAGTCTCCAGTATGCATCAAGCCAGTCTACCTTGCCTGCTGTATCCCCCTTTTTTTAAATACTTTTTTTACACAGTCACCAATGGCAGACAGCAACACTCCAGCATCAGTGGTACAGGGAGGAATATAAATACAACTACCACTTATAAAAACATTTTTCAGGAATCTAACGACATTCTTAAATGTACATCAAAAAGTTATAATGGCTGATTACGTTATTCAAACTCTGTTTTTCCCATAATTGTCAATGCCTTTATGCACTCAAAATAGCAAGTGTAAGCATGGAAGAACGCAATGCTGTGTGTATATTGTACAAGTCATTTAGCCTGATGAAATGCTGGTTAACCCTGCAGCACACTGAGCTGTTGATGCTCCCCGTAGGAGAGAAAGAAAACGTACAGAGCACTCAGAGAAAACACTGCATGGCAACATTTATTGTGACCCACCAACTCATGGAAATAGGGGTGAAACTTGGAAAATGTTCCTCTAGGTCGGCATCATTTTGTTGCAAAAGACCAAATGTGTGAACAAGTGAAGCAACCTTAGCCTAGGGAGTGATATCATATTCTTATGTCACCTAAATATACTGTATATATCAAGCTATGATAGATTGAATCTTACATATTCAGAAGTTCAGGCTTTCTTTTGTAGTGAAGCCATATTGTTTTATTGCCCTGGTTTATTCTAAGTCAGTCAGGTGCAAGACAAAAGAACCTTCACGCTGAATGCCTGTTGTACTTCCTGCACAGTAAAACCTCAACTGACCATATGGATGCACTAAATTTATTTAAACAGCTCTGTGTCTCTCACAGTTGATGATGATTTTTCTACTCAGTGCATTCAGTTCAGACTCTTTTTTTCAACAGAACAAAAGACTTTTAAGTGCTTCGCCTCTTGAGTCACTAGTCAGGTACAAAAGACTTATATAAGCTGGCTTTATTAATGTTTGTCTTATAGTTTACAAGTGAAAGTGCAGGCTACAACAAAACTGTCATAACAGCTACATATCTTTTGTTAATTATTAAATGATTGTACCTACTGATTCTCTGTAATGCTCTAAGTGTATGTTAAGCATGCATGATCATAGTAACATTTGCACCAGTGTTAGGATCTCAGTGTTAAAGCATCACACCAAACTGCATGCAAATGCAAGTTTTAATGTTTAGCTAGTGTATCTTACTGGTGTAGTTGTGGTTATGGAATCATGTGTGTCAGAATGGAACCAGGTTCAATCTTTATCATGTCAGCAACATCACTCAGTATGGGACGCTCATGTAAATCTTTATTGACAAATGACGGGACAGATGTCACAGTCGGAGGGCAACAACGCTGTAAGGTTCAGCCAGGAACAATTAAAAAGTCGGATGGCAGCTTCGTTATGATGAAATGTTTAGCAAAGCATGCCTCCAGCCATTTTACCCTCTCCTTTAAACAAAAGCTTGAGATGACTCATTTGTTTTTAGTTTGCTCAAAGTCTTTTACACAAATTTCAGCACATCAATTTGAGTAAGAAAATGCACAATAGTGTCTTTTTATGCAAAAATGTAAAAAGAAAAAAACAGAATATGTTTTGGCAGGAGGCATCAAAGTTTGTTATCAACTGTCTGACCTGAGCTGCCAACAATCAGCCTGAAAACAGAAGATGCTTCAGTGTGTTGCGAGCTGTTTCATCTTTACTGCTGGCTAAAGGTTTTATTTATGCCAGAGACGGCCAAGCTCAAACTGAAACAAAAACACACTCTAACACACTCAAACCAGCAGTGAGAATACTCCTGCTGCTACAAATCAAAAATGTGGAAACAATATATCCTTTCAAATTTGGATGGTGAGTGAGAGCTCAGGGAGGAGTGACATGCTGCTTCCCAGCCTCTCTTCCACGGTCCCAATGCTTCCAACCCCTAATCTTGACTCTGGATGCAAATAGTCAAAAAAACGTCCCTACCAAACATTTGCATTTAAACAAATAGATAAAGGTAATTTTGAGAAGCTGCCTCCTCTTGACTGCAGTGTGAGGTGGCATGTTCCATGTGTCCCTGCCCTCTTCACAGCGTAGTTAAAGCTCCCACTGTGGCACGCCACTCAGTATGGTGCTGCACACTGGGATTTAGCTACTGTAGGCAAATACAGAAGAGAGAGAACAGAGAGGCCTCTGTGTGTGTGAGTGTGTCAGACTGCTCAACCACATCATGGACACAGGTAAGACATACTCATTCATATGTGACAGCTGCTCCTGCTGTCATTTCAATTGTTAGAAACATTGTATATGTTCTGCAATGTAATATCTGGTGGAATTATTTAACATCAGAATCTCTTTTTTAATTTGACAAAGTAGTGCTTTTGGAGAGTGCATGGGAGGAAATTTAGGATCCTTTTTGTGGGTGTCTGGCAATATAATTTGTATTCTGGCTATTATTTGGTGACATTTGTTTGTTAAGTCAATAGTTTCCTTTGCTGATTTTGATTGATTAGTTGATTTAATAACAATGACATAAGAAATGCATCAGCAAAGACAAAGTAAGATGCCTTCTCTGTACAATTCACATAAATCAGTGTTTGCTATTTGAAAGATGCTTTTAATATCGAGCATTTGTAGGTTATCATATGCTAATTAATACGATTTGTATTGTAACATATATTTAAATATGGAATAATACCTGATTGGATGATTTTAGTTTAGTTTTGTGTCAAAGCAGCAAAGTGAGAAAAAACGTTTAATTTTTTTTATTTTGAAGTTATCCAATGAATCCCATTGGCCGAGCAAAGTTGGGGCTTATCTAAAATATCCATTCAAAAAGATGGGGTCTTTTACATAAAGTTTTTTGCATGCAATTGCCGTTTGCATAATAAAGTTTGCATTTTCATTGAGTTTATGCTTCTGCTTCCCAGGAATGTTCCCAATCACACCAGCACACATTTGAGATTTGTAAAGACCAATGTAATAGCCAATCAGCTGCTTCTATGATGCACGCAAGCAGAATTTCTAATCTTTATTTAACAGTGTGATTCTTTTGCAATATATAAGCTTCTGAAACCATCCAAACCCCTCCAGTCTTCCTTCACTGTGAGGTTTCAGCCAGTGTTTGTAGTAAATTGCCTCTTTTTAGAAGGCCATTTGCATTGACCAAACCAAAGGCAATTTCCATGACATTTACACACCAATCCCAAAGAGTCATTCACCTATATGAATAAAACTGTGAAGCATTCAAATGAACACATTTGTGGGAATGGATGAAAATTTGTATGAAGCTGTGTTTCCAGCTACAGGTCAAACTGTTTCTGGATTTTGTATCAAATGTTCTTCAAATGTGGACTCCCAAACTGTTTCTCTGCTCTGTCTAGAATATTCCAAGAGAGTGTACCAAGGCGTTCGAGTCAAGCACACAGTCAAAGACCTGCTAGCAGAGAAGCGATCCCGACAGACAAATGGGCCGAGATACAGTGTAAGTACAATCTCCTCTAAACCGCTCTGCTTTTGTCCCGTCCTGTCTCCCCCCACTTCATTTTCCTCCCAAACCAAACACTGCAACCACGGTTGACATTCTGTTGGTGGCACAATTAAGAGGTCGCTTTTTAAAAAATCTCCTGTCCTTGTTTACATTTTGACTTGTTTTGTGGACCAATGATCCGTGGTTGATCCATTGACCACCTGTACCTCCCTCCTCCCCCCACCCCTCTGTCTCTGCTCCCCTCGAGCGCTCGTAGAGCTAATCCGTACATAGCTTAGCGTGGTGTGTGCAGAGAGCGACACAAAGCGCAGAGTCCCATCCTGACCTCACAAAAGAGCACCGACACAATGCTCGCAATAGTGGCGGCCATGATCTCCAGAAAACTCCCCTGAGGTGCAGGCAGGGGCGGGTTGGGAAGATTGAGGTGGACAGGTAGCATAGAGAGACAGAAAAAGGGCAGTGAAGTAGACGGCCTATGCAAAGTTTGATCCACGCACACCTGCCAGCCAACATTGTCCTCTGCCGTGTACAGGCCGCAGACAAACCTCCTATTGTTGTCTCCCAAACACGCCAACACACACTCTCACACACTCTCGCAGCCAGCGAAGTCAGGCTCTGCTTTAGACCTCTGCGTGCACAAGCAAGACTGGCTTTTCATTTGCGACAAACCGCCTGTCAAAAGGCTTTTACAGGACAGTAGTCACTGTTTGTTTTCTGTTTAGCATGGGCATATATCCACTCTATAGATATGCAGGAGACTCGAGTAACGAGAGGATTGTGGGAGAAACAAAAATCACCTTTTCCAATGCAACAATTAGCAAGGCTTTTCCAGCTTGAATGTTTAGTTGGAGTTTTGTAACTTTAGTGCACGCAGCAAATAGATCACAAGCACTGGGCCTACGTCCTGTGACATGCAGGGAGTTCTGAGTGGGAGGACAGTAAGACAACAGTCCTGCTGGTGATTCTTTTAACACATTCACTGTGGAGGCAGAGCTCCTCTGAAAGATGACATACACATGTGGCTGAGGTTAGCTTCAGTTGGCAAAGCCAAACAAACACAGTTTGAGAGTGCAGGTGTGCAGAATGCTGGCAACTCGGAGCTGTAGCCAAACAGCCTTGTTACTGTTGGTGTTGTTTTATAAATGAACGAATCAAGTTTTGCATTGTGTATATATATATATGTGTGTGTGTGTGTGTGTGTGTGTGTGTGTGTGTGTATTCTATGTTCTTCTAAATGTAATCAAATTCCATTAACAGACCAAAACCAACAAACAACAAAGTCAACGTTGACTTATTTTAACGTCAGATTGTAATGTTAGCTAAGTTACGTTAGTAAGTCATGTGATGATAGCCCTAAGTCGCCTAACCAATCTGTGAACCTTTCACAATGTTAATCACGTTTTTATTATTGTTACCATGACAACGAAGATTGGGTATGCCTGTTTCTGGTACTCTCCAACAGTCATATATGTCATTTTCAGTATGTCGTTAAGGTATGAGGATGTGTTGCTAAAAGCACACTTTATTACCACACACACACACTGTAGTTTATTTGGACTATAACCACTGAGCTTGTGGCTGAGAACTACAAACATGGGTGGAGAAGTCAGAAAGTATTATTAGGCAGCCTAAGGCATTATTGTATCGGGTCTTTTCATGGGATTTGTTAACAATAAGAAAAAAATGGAGTAACTCAAGCACTGTCCTTTAAATCTGGCTCCAGAACAGGTGCTTCTGAAAAATATTTTTGTGAGCAAAACTATTACTTGTTCATTTGGTAATTGCAACTGGATGAGAGGCGGTTAAGCTAAATTTCTAAGTAGTTTGCAAAGTTCTGAATACTGCCTTCATCTAATGAAGGCAGACATGAAGAGTGTAAAACCACAACACAGTGTCTAAACCTGACTTTAAAACATGGCTCAACAAGGGCTCCAGGAGCTAGCTTCTGCTTTGGTTACTCTTCAAAATAGGAATAACAAGCTCTGTCGTAATGACTGATTTACAGAAGTCAACATGCTGAACGTTCAGTTTAATGTTACAGTTGAGCAGCTTTCTCATATAGATACAGAATAAAAAAATAAAAGTTGCATCTATGCTTTTAAAAGTGTCATTTTAATTTCAAACTGTCCCATCTTCAACAAATAGTGCCATCTGGAATCAAAATGAAGAACCAAAGCAAAAGGCACCTTTGCTCAATTCAGTGGTTTTGCTGCTCCAGCCAACGTGATGCTAGCTAATGTTAAACTCATATATTACTTCTACATAGAAATAGATTGATGAAGTTGTGTTTCTGACATTACTGATTCGGTTCACTGACTTAATGACTTTTCCAGTTAAGCTAATGTTTTAGCATTAAGCATTAGGCCTGTCCAATAACTGTGTCACTTCATTTAAGGAGAATAAAAACGCACACTACATTTTAATTCAGTGAGTCATTTTGAAATAATAACTGGTAATTATGTTTTAGGGTTGAATATATATAAAGTAGTTTTTATTAGGAAGTCATTTCAAATTGCAAACTGTCAAATCAGTATATGTAGGTCATACTTCCATTACACTGGGTTGCATATGCAGGCATCTGGCCTGCAATTCAGCACCTTTTCAATGCGAGATTTACTTGTATGTTTCTAAATGATGCATGAAGGACTCACAGAGACACACAGTAACTAAAGCCATCCACGTCCTTATGTTAGCTAATGCTGCCTTTTATACCCAGAGAATAAAAGGCCATTGAGAGTGAAGAGCAAACTCTGACCACAGAGTCAGTCTCCTCATGTTGGGAACGCAGAGTGAATATAAAGATCTGAGAACATTACTATCGAGGTGGTGTGCCCAAACATGCTGCTGTTATATAAATGACATAGGACTGTGAGAAATGAAGGCGTGTGATGAGGAAAACTCACATCAGGGACATTTTGTAAGGCTGAAGAGATTTTGTGCAATGTGTCTCTGAGTCAAACGTTTCACCGATAAGCAACAGCAACTCACACTGTAAGAACGTTAATGATCTCTGTAGAGATATTGTGATGAGATAAAATAACAAATTGTTGAATATAAAGTCCTGAAAACTCAAATACTGCAACATGATAAATGGACCTAGGAAGAAAAATTAAATGGTATGTGTAATATGGAAATATTCTTGCAAAAACTGTACGTGTGTGTGTACTATGACATAGGTGCAATTATTTTTTAAATATTAGCGTGTAACAGATATGAATGGGAATATGAGAATATGAGTGTTTTGCATAGGAAGGAAGCATTTTTCTGTGAAATAATGCTAAATTAATCCATCATCATTACCTCCAACCCTCCTCCACACACACACACACACACACACAAATACACATGCTGCCTGACTCTCTGAGCTTGAGCGAGCTGATTTCCATACACAGCCTTCAGAGATGTGCTGAGCCGTACCTGGGCCACATGAGGAAGTCTTGGCACTGGCAAATCACATTCAAATTCTGCCCTCAAAATTTGCTTGCCTCCCAGCCAACACAGGCTTAATATCAACTCTTTCATGTTAGCAATATGCAAACAAGAGAGCCTATCCTGTCAAACCCTGTCTGTGTGTCTCTGCACTCTGACTCTGCATGGATCTGGAGCTGGTTTGTGAACAGAAACACATGCACCAATTATTAATGTTGTTGGTCAAGCAGAATATCTTAACAAGAATACAATGTTAAAGTAAATATTAATTATAAATCAAATATATTATTGATCAAACAGGAGCAGGAGGAACAGCTAACAATAACAGGATGCAGCAGAGACCAATAGACCGTATTGTAGGAAGGGTATATAAACTCGTCAATACTGTGCCTATAAATTCATGCATAGCAGCCAAACATCCTTCTAACAGAGATCCAAATATGAAAGCAGGACCAGTCATCAGCTTCAGCCTGCATTTTCAAAAACGTCAAACACTCAATTCAGAATTTCTAATAAGGGAGTTAAATTCCCAGTAATCTTGTAAACTTTTCTCCAGTGGAACAAGCCAACACACAATGTATATAAATTATTAGAGTGGAAAAAGGAAATTAGAAAGTAAGAGCTAAATATGTATTACAACACAGTTTCTCCTGGATTTCCATGTTATCCCCTGAAATTCCAGCAGTTGTCTGAATTTGAACATTCAAGAGCATAGAGTAAGAGTTCAGTAACATTTAGTCAAGTAGCCACTGAACTTAACTTGTTAACTTGTACTTGAGTATTTCCATTTAATGGTACTTTATGCCTCTACTCTACTTATACATAAAATGTATGATATGCTTATAAAATATAATTACAGACATGTATCTATTGGGGCTCCTTGCCACAGGTTTCAGCTGTCTGTGCGTTGTTAACAGGTCTACCAAAGAGCCCTCAAACTCCTCAGGTGCTTCCACTTAAATCACTGTTTGAGGCCCAAAGACAAAGATGATTCAATGTGTTACACAAAAAAACCTTAGATAAAAGACATTATTTTTCTTCTCTGCCCCATTAATCATTTCATGGCCTCCCTGATTTATCTTGTGACCCTTCAGATGGAGATATATATATATATATATATATATATATATTATATTTCTTTTAAAATTGTACTCCTTCCATTCAAAACTTTAGTGGCTCTCAGTGAACTTTTCTCAGTGAACTTCTCGCTGTCACGTTGTCACCTTGTTCCTTGCCTTCATGTTTCTGATTTGCATGGCCATTTGTCTTCTTTTACCTTATTTTTGTGTCTCCTGTCAAAGTGATGCTAATGATGATTTATGCTGTTCTTGTTCTTGTGTTGTGTATTTTGTGGTTTGCATTTAATTTGACCTTACACTGGATACACTCTTCACTTGAAAAATGCTATGCAAATAAAATGATATATATATATATATATATATATATATACATACATTAATTTTATTATCTCATGGAGGCCAGATCATCCCCAGAGTTCACTTTCTGGTCGCTTGATTATGGAATCAGTCCCAGAATTGGACATGCAGTATAGCAGCTGCAAATCTAAATTGGATAGTTGAAATGTTGAATTAGTAACTGCTCTAATGCACATTGCTAACATAGCAACTATCAAATAAATACATCAGAGAATTCAGGCAGTACAAGCTATACTGTGATAATGACGGGGTGGTGCTCAGAGGCTTTAATGGCGTAAGCCAGCAAATATGGCCACTGACAGTTATGACCCCTATAGTTTAGTAAGATGCTACCCTTTACTTTATTTCTGTTCTTTATTTCTCTATATTTTCTCTGTTATTGGGATTGTGCTTAATCCTGGGCGTGTACTCTTATTTCCTGTTGTTACTATTTAGTTGGTTTTCCCTTGCCTCTTGCCTACATTGACCTCTGTAGTCCAGGCATCTCTGTATATATTTGTTGTTAAGTTTATTACAATAATAGCAAAATTCCACTGCTTTTTCAGTGTAATTAAATGAGTAAAGAAAAACCTCCCGTTTGTTTGAGATTGGAGGTTTTAGTCACAATGAGAGCCTGGTCTTTTCTTAATTTTGCCCAAGAGACACCTGAATGCAAAAAATAAATAATATAAAATGTTTTATTTTAAGTTTTATTATAGCAGTTGGATGTATAGGAAAATGTTTAAAACCCCTGTGTGTAATTACGTGTTGTATTAGCTTTCTGTAGCCAGATATACATGCTGTACAGGAAATGTAGGTATTCAACTGTGCAGTCATTTGCCTTTTCTGTAGAATTTTCCCATGAAACTCTCTGATGAGGTGGATACAAACTCCTAAACTCAGAAAGGAAAAATTGGAAAAAAAAGATGCAATTTTATGAAAAGAAATTATTTTGCGGCTAACAAAAGCAGGTGACAAAAATTCTTGATTCATGATATAAAAGACAAATTTAAGTATCAGCTGAAAGCATTTCTGTTCAACTTGTTCTCAAAAACGAAACTAAAAAGAGACAAACAACAAGAGGAGCTCTGTTGCTTTAATGTGCCGGTCTTTTTGCTCAGGACTCAAACAGAGCAAAGAGTGAATGCAGACTCACATGAAAGAAATCATCCATTTCACTCCATCCTTCTAAAGTTCCTGTCACTCCACAAAATCTCCACCTTCACGTGCAATTAAAATGAAAATGTCATCAAGTTTGCATGTTTTATTAAGTGTTATTTCTCCGTCACAGGGAGGATCCACCACCCCACCTTCGTTTGTCCAGATGCCAGGTGAGACACAACATCAAAGATCTTTACTGCCTACAAGCAGCCTGCCAACCTGTCAACGCTGCCTCCATCAGCACTCTCATTATTTCATTATTACTATACTTAAACCCCTGAAGATTTTTTCAAGAATCTGATGAAGTGTGTAAACACTTTGATTAGAGAGAGCACTCCTGCCATGATGAAGATGAGGATGCCACTTTTCTCATGTTGTTTTCTGCAGGGTCTCACATGCTGCCCAGCTACTACGGCATGAGGCGTCCCTTCATCTCGGAGTCAGATTTCTGCCCGTCCAGCAAACAGTTCTCCCCTGACATCTATTCCTCCACTCTGGGTGGTAAACCTCTGGGCTGCGAGCCCTCCTCCATGACCAGCTACTCCTCCCTCATTGACAGTTACTACCCAGAGACCTTCGGTGATTACCGCAGCGCCGCCGCCTTCTCCAGCTCTGGAGGATCCTTCCTGCCCTCCTCGGCCCTCTCATCCCTGCTGCCTCCCTTCGGTGGAGAGTCCTCGCATTTATTTCTGGTAGGATGTGCTCCCAGAGCTGAGTGCAGTAGGAATGGAGGTTCCTAATCATCACTTAGTAAATCTGTCTTACTACTCATCTATAAAGTATTTTACAATAAATCATGGTATTTATTGGGAAAAGCATGCATTTAATGATATAGCTAGAGATAACTATAGTTAACAGTATGTCCTCATTAAATTCGCAACATCCCTGAAATAGTAAGTGAAAAAATATGTGTGCTGAGATAAATGTCCTACATGACAGCAACTGAACAATATATACTGTTTATTTAAAACTCCCCTGTTTGTAGCTATCCCTCCACTGCAGCTCGGCAGGTAACGCACAGAGGGAATTACACACCACAAACAGTAACTGGAAGATATCCACTTGATCCGACTGACCAGACTGCAGGAGCCTCATATTAGCTTCAGATAATCCTTTTGAATACATACAAGAGTAAAACAGTTTCAGTCTTCTTTTGGGCACCAGACCATTGTTTTAAGATGGACTTGGAAAAAATGTAAACCTTTCTCAGTGCATGCTGGGAAAGGCTCCAAATGTGTTTAACAACAAGAAAAGAAAATACTGTCCAAAATCAATGTGACTGGAGACTGTACCTCCAGTGTGTTCAGAAGACAGTTCTGAAAGCAACTCTGTCATAATTTTTCTCCCAAATCTCTTTATTGGCTTTTGAACAGAAATTGTGCAACAAACAAAAATCCATTCACCTCGACTGTATTACGGTGGAGGAAAAATCTCATAGACATATGTCTTAAAACTTGGACAAAATAAATCAAAACTGTCTACATGGTTGGATACCACTAGGGGTAATTTGGAACATATAACTCCTGGATTCTGAAACACAATCAAATCCAGCCGGATGCCCCCTATTGCCCTTCTCTGGGTATTCTTGGAAACATAGGACAATGTAGTATATGAGAAAACAGGAATAACATCATGTTATTACAGAAGCACTCCTGTTCTGGTATGGACAGGCAGCCTTAAGCCCTGATGGTGAAATAAATGATTTCTCCTCTCCCCTCCTCTCTTGTCTTCCTGCCTCAGAGAGACTCATGGGAGCAGTCTGTTCCAGAGCCAGTATCCCAGGTGGAGGCTCTGTGTCCAGACAGCCTGGCCTCTGTCAACGTCCCACCCTCCATGTCAAGCCCAGAACACCCGGGGAGCCCCTCCCAGTACCGCTCTCCCAGCCGAGGCTCCTCCATGGGCCCCGTGTCCAGCAGCCAGCCCTACACCCTGCACTCCCTGGAGGACGCCCACTACCACCCCTTAACCACCAGCAGCTCCTACCCAGGCCCCTCCACCTCCTTCCCCTGCCCTCCCTACATGAGCAGCCCCGTACCCGACCTGGTGTCCAAGATGGTGACAGAGGAGGCAGCCGACGGCCACGCCAGCCTCCCTGCCAATGGCGAGGCTCACCCCTGCTGGGCCAAAGAGGATGGAGTGAGCTCCTGGTCACCCTACGAGATCAGGAGGGCCTACTGACTGGACGACAGGCCTGAGGTTCCAAATTCATAAGAAGATGGAGGTTTCACAGACAATTAAACAAGGAACTCAACAAGCACTTGGCAGCACAGAGAAAACTCACTCAGTCAAGCAGCTGTAAAGTGTTTAATTGAAAGGACAATTTCAGTGCATTTCCACAGAGAAGTTTGAAATTGTTGGTAGGAGTGTGGTAGCCTATGTTGACCAATGGTGCCCATATTACAGCCTGACCTGATCTATTTGTAAAGATGTGTGTCTTTTTTGTTTGATTTGTATGAAAAGAGTGACAAGAATGGACTTTATCAGAAAAAAGAATCACAAAATATGCCTTAAAACTGAAAAACAAACTAAAGATTTAGTGATGTAGTTAAGGTAATAAAATAGGTATGTATAGTTATAAAAACTATGTGAACTAATGCGTAACTAATATGTTCATTACATGTTGTCCACATATTTGTGTTTAGGTGAAAATAAACATACAAGTAGGATTTCCAAATGGTGTGAGACTGATCTTTAGTATATTTAATGCAACAATAGCCAGAAACTGCAGGTTGACTGCACAGGACAAGCCTCCACTCTTTAGCGCCACACGCTGGGCTTGTCAATGTATGAAAACCAGTTTGCCAACTGAAAGTAAGCCAAATGGTTGAAGTGTCTGTCTGGTCAAAAAGGAGACCAAGTCTAAATATTGAGAACTTCAGAATCATTACATACATACACAATTATTGTAACAACACCCCCTTTTTAGAAGACATGGTGTTAATTAACATCCGGTTTTTTATCTGCTCAGATGAACACAGTTGGAACATGACTGGTGGTGGTTATAAAAACAGATATAAGGACATTTTTGGGTCATAATGTTTTTGCTGACTCAGCATGATAGAGTAAAGCTGCCATACACTTTAAAGAGTAAAGACACAGAACAGACTGTAAGACATAGATAGTCTTACACAGTTTAACTGTGTATCTTCAAACCCAAAAGTCCTTTGCTCTTTTAACAAGGTTTTAATGAGGTGACTCAGCACTGTTCAGTGTAGACAAACAGACTCTTAAGTCACTTAAGGTCCATTGTTGTGTTGGCAGAGACTCCACAGAGTGTTGGAAATCATTTCAGAAGTTAATGCATCATTTACCCATGTGTTATTAGGGGTTTATATACACTAACATGAAACTGAATGTAACAGCAGGTGTATTAACTGTGTATACATTCACAGGTACATTTAAAACACTTTAGAAATGTAATACTATGAATATGTTATAGTGTGTTGTTAAACATTCATTAGTCTGTACACCAGTTATAAATGGAGGGAGTTATGGTTGTCAACAAAGACATTAATAAACACTTACAAATATCTGCCTACAAATACACTACAGTGTGTTATTAACCATTTATTAATGGTTTGTATATACTGCTTATGAATGCTTAATATGGGGATCCAATAAAGTGGAATTATTTTTAGACATAATCATTTATTTTCATGGATCTTTTTCAGTTGGGTCATGTTTATTGTCTGGATACATATGTTGTTAATGGACTGGAGTCTAGAATTGTATCAGTAGACCTTTTAAATTACACAAAACTCGTCATCATTTTTTTAACCTACAAGTAAACTACAATTACATAAGTGCAAATACAGAATGAATAGGTTTCATCCTAATATATCCTTGTATAGATGTGTGGGGAAGACGTTCTGGTGTTTGACCGCTAGGTGGAGCTGCTACTCCACCGCTGCAGCAGGACAAGAGGACCCTCCAAGAGGGGGGACATCCACTGACGGGATGGGAGACCAGGGGACAGGGATGAAGACGTTTGTATGTGTGTGGTGTGATGTGATGAAGAGGAGACTTTATGAAAAGAGCTTGAGATTTCCAAAGAGCGCGTTTAAAGAGGCCAAATACATAATACTGGCCAGAATCTAACATGTTCTTATAGAGTGGGGACACCAGTAGCATACAACTACCACAACTGCTACTGCAACAAATAATAATGATGATGATAATAAGAACCATATAGTTCAAAATAATTACAACAGCCATTGTAAATACATTAATAACAGCGGTTTAATGAATGATCAGTTAACTCCAGATGTCTACAGCTGGATAAACAGGACATAATTAGTGTCAAATGTTTATATTTTGCTGTTATTTCTAATGATTTAGTTACTAATCACGTGTGCCCTCAATTCTAAAAAGAAGAAAAAAGTCTAATGCAACACTTTAAGGCTGATGTGCATATATTGTTGCTGTCTCTTTTACAGAAAGAGCTATCAAAGTTCTCGATGTAACCTTTAATAATTAAAAATATATCCGTTTTTAGCTTTAATTAACTGTGGTGACTTTGGATGGAAGCGATGTGGTGCTGAAACAAGAAGGTGTATTTAAATATGAAAATCCCTGTCAAAGTGTGGAATTTTTCAGTATTCTGGAATATATTTTCTTTTTGACAAACTGATTAAAAATCTCTAAAAGATCATACTGTAAGAAGTAGGAGCTGCTGAGGCGTCTCCCTGCAGCCTGAGTGCACTCAGAGCACTTGGTAGTGGAGCTCAAGGCCTGCCGTGGCAAAGATGGTTACTGGCCTTTGCCACGCCCACTTCTGTCCCACTTCTATGCGTTGTTTTCTGAAATAAAGCTTAACATTCGCGTTAAATGTATAATTTGCGTGCAGAGTGGCCGCAGTGAGCGTGTGATCGCAGTTGTAAGGTTAATTGTTTTATTAAAGCTGTGCACAAGAAGCACCCAGTGCTGCAGTGCTTAATGAGGGGGTGTGATGCACTGATATTGCAAAAGGACGATAAAATTAATAAAAGTATGGTTTATTTTTGGTCAAAGTGTAAAATACTACTAGATTACATTAAAGTGCAACGTATACCACGTCCATGCGTGGTGATTTTTAATGAAAAATCGATATAAGTCCGTTGCCTCTGAATATTCAAATTGAAAGTAACGCGCAATCAAATCATTGTCAAATCATTGAGTTCTAGGGGTTTTAAATAGTAGGCATGGAGGCAGAAAATCTCAAACTAATATGTCCCCAGCTATATTACAATATTGTTGTATGCTCTGACTCTGCTGTAAGACATTTTTGTTGAGATTTTTTGAGACTTTTGCACAATTTTCGTTCTTGGCCATTTTGCTGAGGCAGAATAGGACGTTGTGGAGTCCCACAGGTCTTCTCCAGGGAGCCTCTCTACATCTCAGCCATCATGTCTGGTAAGTTTCATGTCGGATTTTCATCTGGAAATCACTTTCTGGCTTCTTTTTTCCTGTTAGACAGAAAAGAGGAAAAGAAAAAAAGGGAATGTTTAGTGGCAAAATTAAAAGCACACGAGTCACGTGCAACATTAGGAGGCTTTTTTCCTTATAGATATTCATTTTATTCTGAATTTAAATGACGTATTAGATGACCAACATCAAAATGTAACTTAAAGTGATACATCTTTGTTCTTTAATGCCACATGTATCCAACTTGATGGGTGGATCAGGGGAGTCTGCTTTTTCTTATCTAGATTTAACAACATTTATGGATTTATTATATGTTAAATCCGTGTGACCGCCGTTTGTTGACACATGCCCGGGCAGGATCATTTCCAAATCCTTTTTTTAATTTAAGACGAACTACTTCTAGAACTAATATTTCAGCAGTAACGTCTCTTCCCGGGCTGCTGGTGCGTAACAGGACGTTATGAGTAACCGTATTAGTGGGATGTGTCTGCTGACTGATTTTGGCCCACTTCTTGCCACATTTAGGAATAATCTTGAAGTAGCATTTCGCTGTATGAATATTTATTAGATGAGGTTTCGCAGCCGAGGCTTCGTCTCGTTATCAAATCGCCTTTTTCCAAACGGCTCGCCACTCCTGAGTGCATTAAATTACGCCTTTAGGCCTAAACTACGTGTACCTATGCGAGGCGTCCTTTCTGTGTTGCTTAACGAAGCTTCACCTATAGGAAAAAATAAGGCAAACTATTGCCTGTTTACGCTCCGTGATGTTTCACTGTCACATAGGCTGTTCAAGCTGGGGGCAGGGGTGATTTAAATACAGTAACAGAGATTGGAGTAGAGCTTGGGTTTGAATTATAAACAGCACGGGGCTGAAAGTGCTCTTGAAATCTTCTATAAGACAATAACACTGGGATCAGGCCGAAGCCCAAACTGAACGTCTGCTAAAAGTCACGGCACAGGTAACACGGAGCTGAAATGCGTAAAGAGTAAACAGTGTTTTCACGGATAAGAAGCTCTGCTTTGGCCGATACAAGCGACACCTGAACACAAATCTCTAGCTCAGACCAACAATTTCTACGCGTTTACTGAGAAAAGTTTGGAGTTTTAGTTACCGGTCGATCCGCGGACCCTTTTCAGCTTTTTGTTCCTGCGATTACGCGGTCGCCCCGAGCGCCTTTATCCAACTTTACTAAACGATTCCACGCGTATTCCGACCTCTAGCTCGATCCAAGTTAGCTATTTCAAAGTTAATTCGATCGTATATGTGTTTATCAAAAATCTATACTTACGATAGCGCATTTGGTGCCGCTTTGCTCTGTTCCTGGTCTGGGCGGGGTGGCTCGGGGAAGCGGCTCACACACAGGGAAAGACTTTGCTGACGGCGTAATAGGAACCGCCGAGCCGTGTGGTGCAGTAAAGAGGCACCTCTGGTCGGGAGCACTGGGGGCTCTGGGGTCGGGAAATGTGTGTGAAAACCCCCCGAGCCACGGCGCGCACTGAGCGCTGATAATGTACGTTTACGCACCGCGGATTTGGACAAAATGTTGGACATTCAAGCACCACGCACAGTTGAAACTCCAGATCATTGTCTATCACAGCATGGTTTATGTTTTACTACACTAAAAGGTCTTGCATTCAACACTATTAGGGTTT
>JAVQJL010060272.1:0-33284 GCA_036024295.1 Nannoperca obscura | reverse complement strand
TTTATTAATTGTTTCTTCAGCATGTCTTTGGATATTTACACACTGTTGGCACAAAATAGACTAGTATTTACTGTTGCATCCATATTGTTTGGCAGTTACTTTCATGGGAAGGTTTTCCTTAAGACTACATAATAAAGAGGCACAGAGAAGGCAAGATAGTTTAATACTGAGCTTGCAGGACAATATTGAGCTAATGATTTATGATCATTATCCACTAAATTCACACGCATTTTCTGCAGGAAATGCAATTTTTTCTAGTTGTTCATGTTAGTCTAGTTTTAGTCTAAGTGTATGCTATTTGGTCAAGTACCCAGTCTCTTATAGCTTTTCATGCAAATTTCAGCAAAAAACCCCATCTAAAACAGAGTAATAGACACTGTTGATGGTGCTATGATGGAAATGTGAAAACAATTTCCAACGCCGTTGTAATCACAATATTTAGTTTGTACTCAAGCTCTGTCTTACCCTATGAACAGATAAATGCCTGAAATGCAAAATCATAAAAAATGCAACGAAATAAAAACTCATAAACATGATCCCAAGATACTTCAACTCTATGGTGCTGATTTTCATTTTAACCCATTCACACTTGCCTGCAAACCACGCAAACATGTCCAATAAATCCAACAGATGGAGATTATGGGCAAAAAGCAGAAATGCAACCATGACGCACTTCACACTCCTCAGCTGTACCCTGGTGAACCCCAATGCCCAATGGATACAGCTCTGACTTTGCTTATTAAAAGACTGGATGGAGTGCATATGACCCTGGCCCCATAATCCCACAGTACCATCCACAAGACAGTATGGTGGTTATAAGGCTTCAGAAAGCACATCTAAGTGGACAAACTGGATTTTATCTAATAATTTGATTGTATCACCTCAATAGCATCTATGTTTAATTTTCTTTGTGAGAGGCAAGGTCCATAGAGTAGACACCAAATGAAAGTCATTTAGGGGGAAGCACAGAATATACATATTTCTTGCATTTACCAGTTCATTTATACTGAATGAGGGAAAGAGGGAGCAGAGTGAATTGTACGGAGAGCATCATTCTTGGTATGGGTGTGACAAAGGTTTAACAAAGCTGTCATGCTACTTGCATTACCAGTTAATGGATTCAGCTTTTAGGGAAATTCAGTCATCCATTCTATGTGTAAGAAGAGGGTCAGTCTTTTAAATTATTCATTCTTATCTGAGCTTTTATTATAATTATTCAATTGAATTATAATTATTTGTTATTTTCTGTTGCAGACATGAGAGTACAAAATAAGGAAAACGGTTGCTCCAATTAGCACGCCTAACAACTTAAACAGTCTTAGAAGACTAATTCATATGGGGCATTGATGTATGAATTAAAGTTAGTCGTTATAACCAACACCAAATGCACGCGTGTGCTTGTGTGTAAACTTGAAAAGAAAAAGGGAAATGGTGGAGATCACAGATAACAAATTAAAGCAGCAAATAATAAGATAAATTTAAATTTAAACAACTGTCACTCTCACCTTCGATTGCCTTTTTGTGACGTATCGAGTTTATAATATTGACCAAGCCTGTCCCACAGCCAAACCTTAAGGTCTGGCCGGTCATAAATCTGAACGTGTTTCCTTTTAGGAATGGCTGCTGGTACTCAGGACGGGGCCTCCTTCCCTTCTTTCCACTCACATCTCCCTCTGCTTTTGCCACCGGTGTCTTTGTCTAAAATAAAAATGGTCGCTAATATTGTCGAACCCACAGAATGAGCCCCCTTCTATGCAGCTCTACAAAGATTTAAGCCACTTTTAATTAAGTGGATAATTTGATTTTAGTGCACACACCATAAAGCCCACACAATTAAACTGTATGGTTGGGTCACACCACTCTCGCTCTTCTAGTGCAATTTAAGTGCTCTGCCTTAATGTACCTGAAATCCTAATGCTGTGCCCCATATTCTACAGGTCTCTCAAATGCTACTGGAGTAATAAACCTCATTCTTTCAAAATATTTTAGCGCATTTGATGAGGGTGGTGGAGAATACTGTTTGACACGTTGTCCAAAAAAGTGTTTAATTAGGTTGAGATCTTTTGACTGTGAAGATTATAGCAAATAATTTAAATCACATTCACATTCATCAAACCATTCAGTAAACCAGGGCCTCCAACCTTGCTGAAGAGTTAGACCTCTATATTCAACAGAGGACCCTTTGTTCCAAATCCCCATTGAAGCTTTTGTGGATTGTTGTTATTCAGTGTTCAACGTGAACTGCAGCCCAGCTTTAAATCTTGGATCTTTGTTTCATCAAAGACATGGTAGTATTTCATTATGCATAACACAGTATGTCATATACTCTTCACATAGCATATTATAATGTGTAATTAGTTTAGCCAAGATAGGAAAAGCCATCCTGTGAAATGTAATGCAAAAAATGGGAGCATTTGTTATATTAGATATATTAGATATCTTTTGTATGTATATGACAATTTCTGTCACTGAATAAGTCATGAAGTTTCCTGAATATATCTTAAAACATTAAAAGATAAAAGCATTTTCAATTAATAAAAAGAAAAGAATCTCTGTCATCTCTGGCCCTTAATGTGTTAGCTGGGGAGTCAGACATGAGAACCTCTGAAGATAGAACAAAGAAAGCACTTACTCATTGTAAATGCTGTTAATAGTTGATAGGTCCAGTCTTGCAGACATAGTCTGGGTCTGTTGAACATTTGATGATAGGAAGGCTTTGAGTCTGAGGAGCTTTTGAAGTACTCCACCTGGGCAGAACCTGAACTGCTATCGAACAGAAGGGTACAGATCCAATCTAAAACTCATGTTATTTAAGAGTAGACTCTGTAAAAGACTGCTTTTGGGAGGTCGGCCGTCAAAGACGACATAAACTGTGATCCATGCTCATCAGAAAAGGGCTCTCAAAACATCAGGTTGGCCAAACTCACGGGTGAGTCAGAAGCAGACTGATGCTTCTGATTCCATCTCCATATGAATGCAGATAAACTTGAAAATGCTGTTTACATGGAGTCTTTTCAAAGCATTTTACATTTTACACTGAACAATGAAAAACTGGTCTACTTCCTCCAATTTGGTTCAATGGCAGTTGAAAAAAAACATCCAAACTATCTTCCAGTAAGTTTTGAAAAACATGACATGATAACTCTGCTTGGTCTCAGCAGGGTGAATGTCCATTTTGTCTATTTAGAATGTGTGGTCACTTATTTGATGTTTCCAGTGTCAATAACACAACAATTGTTAGAAGATCTTTCTGCTTCAAATAAATACATGAACTTAATACAATGACATTATTGACAGTTATACAGTAAATGTAACCTGTTAAGCAAGTCAGTGCTGCATTGAGACAAATGGCCATTTTAAATGTGAGCAGTTGACTGACAGCAGAAACATAAAGATATGTCAAAGACAACAGCTGTGTTGTGTGATAAAAATTGTAATTAAATTGAATTAAAATTCAAAAAATGGTAACAGTTGGAGGCAACGCAAAGTTAGCTTCTTAATGTTGCTGGAAGCAGACGACTTGGCCATGTTGTTAAGTTAACTTTGTTGAAAACTTCTTCCCCTCCCACAATATAGAATCACAATTTAAATTTGTTACCCTCTGATTTTTTATACTATAGTGCTGGCATGATGTTTGGAGTGCCCAGAGAGAGAAAAAGAAGCTTTTCAAATGTATCCACAGTAGTGGGGCCAGGATTTCAGATTGTGTTTTCCGGTCTTTCTGGTTGTTGTTTTCTTTCTCCCATTTTTAGTGAGGGAGGTTGTATAGATTGTGCACTGGGTCTCTCTGTCTTTTGCTTCTTAGCAGAGTTTTAAAATGCTTTAAAGCATTTTGTTGAAACATCAACCCCCTCACACATTGCACAGTACATCTTTAGCTTTACTTGACTATACCATATTGTTGTTGGCTGTATAGTGTGGACAATGAGGGAGTCTTTTTTCCTCCTTCAGGATCAGTGTTTGGTGAAAGAGCAGGTGTGTCTTGGTGCTCTGTGCTTTAATCTGCCATCACATATTTATTAGAGATGACTAATGATGACGAGAGCTGGTGATCATTCTGGAACAACGTCTCTATTGAATTGTTTGCGTATCTGCCCAACCCTGTTTGTATCTAACTGACAAGCAGGGTGAGAGGTGGGGGGTTTGAACTGGGGTAACACTATGTATCATTTGTTTCTTTTTGTTTTGTTTTTCTGATTGGTTCACAATTCTTTTTCAAATTGAATTTCTGTAGAAAGCACCCTTATTGCAACAGTGTGCATGAACACAGCTTTTACAGACTGATAAGAACAGTTATATTACATTTTTACTCACTAGCTGTTCAGTCTTAGATTGATCATTGATCAGTTTGTGTTTGGATAAAACCATTAAATTGTTAATTTATACAGTAATCATACACACATTATTTATAGAAGCATGAACGACATTTGTTCTTGTTTTTCATTAAGGACCTGAACAACACGCTCTGAGGCTGTACGTGAGTAACTGACCACAGGGTGTTGACATTTTACCTACTTTTCACCATATTATAGAAACTATAGAAAACTGATGAAGTTCCCACTTTGCTATTACTCACAGGAACAGTCTTACATTGATATATAGTGCCCTCCTGTGTTAAAATAGTAAAACACACACAATGGCAGTCATCAAAATTATTGTTTTTTAAATGCCACTGCCAATGGCAATCATTTCAAAAACAGTTATAGAAATGTCACATTGATTGGCTGGTCTTGATTTCACTCATCATAGGAATAATAATACCAAATGAACCCAAGTGCTTGACAGTTGAAGCAAGATAGTTAGTTATGTATAATGCACTCATTAGTTAGTTTCCAACCGTCAAACATTAGTAATTTTTTTATATCCCAGTTAGAGATTTACATTATTTTCTTTCAACAGCTGTGTGAGCAAGCCAGCGGGTGAGTTGTGGGTATCACCACAGAAAAAGGACAATGTTGCCAAAGTAATTCAATATGCCTTGTTGGAGGGAAACAGCTCATTGGTAAAAGGTGACAAAATGGCAAAGGTTAAGTGTGTGTGACCAGATCAAAGTGAAATAAGTTGTCATGATCTCAGATCTCAGCAAATCTTACTACTGATAGAATGAAAATAAGTATATGAAAATAAGCTCCAAGTTGTAATAAACTGGAAGTTAGCCTTGAGTTATTTTCACTTCAAATGCCATCACTTTAAATAGCTTTTTAATGTAATCATACTGTAACTGAAGCCAGTCATTTGTGTCGCTGATAAATTCTCTCACAGATGCAGCAGGCCTGTAAGCCACAAAGTGACACTGAGCTGTGACAACGAGATATGATTCAGACATAGTTCACAGACTCAGGAACTGAGTGTGCTTGAACGACAGTTCAAACTATCTCAAGCATTTGAACGACGAGTGAACAAGGAGGAAATCAGCAAAACCACATTGGGCAGAATAATAAGCCTCGAACCAAAAATACAGAGGGCCTCTTTCCGTTTCTCACTAACTCGTGTTGCCTTCTATATTCAAACAGACAGTTTTTAGGTTTCTGACTATTTGGAAGCTAATAGATGTAACAGATACATAATTCTGCCAAATTTCTTCTGATCAGATCAACCCTCCAAAAATAGCTGCCATAATATATTCTATGAAAAACATTAAACCTTAAACCTCAGCATACAGTTTATTATATAATGCATTTAAAGAATGAGCTGTTAAAGGTCCATGAAAAGATATAACAGTAAAATGCATAAGGTAATTAGGAGTAATGTCTTAAGTACAACAGGGCAGTGCTGGGGTAATAATGTGGTAATTACACAGCTAATAGCCTACTAATAGATTATGGCAGAGTGATAGAGAGTTTAATCATTTCTTTCCTAGTAATCCTTTCATGTTTTGCTGTAATGATGCCTTATTATAGAATAAAAGCCCTAACATTACTTTCATGTTACCCTGTTATTACCTGTTGTTCCCTATATAATTCTTACTATTACCATGTTATTACTGAGCTGGAATATAAAGAAATATGTATTATATAATAAATATTGTGATTTCATTTGCATACCAAAATATAATTTGGCTTTGGTGATAAAACATACTGTTAAATTTAGATCATATAATTTTGTATCGATTAGTTACTGCACAAAACACCATAACATTAGATTCATAGTGTATAGAGGAGTAAAAACATGTATTTACTCTAGAATGATTTAGCACTACATTATGATAATAATTCAGTTATACTTAACTGACACAGAGTTAAATATAATTATAGAAGTTTGAAACGTGGAATTTTACAATCAAGATGTTCAACTGTGCATAGCATATATTCCACAGCTGCTTGACTGCTCCTGTTATTTTCCACTTTTTGACACAGCCTGTACTGCTTTGATCCACTCCTTTCTTTCTTCGCCTGTAGCAGCTTGAAGGAAGTAGTGAGTCTCATCAGAGGTGATGATCTCAAAGAGGTTACCATCAACGTCGTATTTCTTGGCTGAAACCGGCAAAAGATGAGGAAAAGGAGTTAAAGGGGATAAGTTCAAGAGAAACTACTGACAGAAGACAGCAATTATATTTCCCGGTCACAGTCTGTCACAGTTGGGAGGTAACAGGGTGTGTGTATCCTGTGACAGCAGTCTCACTCACCATCAGGGACATACTCAACAGCTGTCACCACAGACCCACGGAGATGGATGGAGCCCAGAGGGTCATCACCCTGACACAAAGAAAGAAAGGAGACAAAAGAAGGCAGAAAGTCAGAGCAAGTTAGGATTATCTGAATAATAGAAACTCTTATTCTTATTCCAGCTTGTACAAGTGTACAATGTATTTACCTTAGAAGGATCATAATAATGCATAAAAGCAGGGTCATCCCTCAGTATGAACTTTCGCACCTTCCAGTTTTTTCTCTTATGTCCCTGTGATAGGATAACACAACATGCTTTATCTCATTTCACTCAACAGCTTACATGGCATTAATGTGAAGGAGACTTCCTCTTTCAGTGCATGTGACAAGGTACTTGCCTAAAAACTATTTATTTAAAAGTTAATTTTATCTACATGTTTGTGGATGTGAGAGCTGCAATGGAAAGTGTGATGTTTTGCATCTGGCCGATACAGAATCTGTCTTCTTATTATGGACACAGTGTGTTTACACCTTGTAAGTGAACATTGTAAAGCTAGTGCAACAAAAACACGCTGAGACTTTTACTTGTTTTCTTATTCACCTGTTTAAGTAAACAGCCCTGTTTTATGATGTTTCCTCTGAATTCTTCCTTCAAAAGCACATCTTCGTCACTGGAGTAGCCTTCACAAAAGAACCCACTGTCTGCCTGCCACAAAACACAGCCACACACACACACATCATACATAGATACACATGAATTATCTTAGTTCATCTTATTGACAGTGACATTTGTGTCAACATTTGCCGAGTGGGAAAATAGCAGAGAAATACATAATTTCCATGTACAATAAAGATGAAATTATTTGTTAAATAGCAACTCTTTGACACTTAGTTGAACTTACAAAGTAATAAAGAGCATTTGTCTGGTCTAAGAAGGCTGTTTGCTCTCCACTCTCTGCTCCCTCTTTTGACAGGTCACCCGCAGGCTGGAGAAAACCCTCATTCAGGAGCCCTGTTGCTAACATGATGGCCTCAGGCCTATTTCTCGCTTTCCCCTTTGAAATCAGCCACTCTACCACTGTCACGCCTGTGCAAAAAGAGAGAAGTAGCAAAAAATGGTGAGACTGAAAAAAAAAAAAAGAAGCTGTAACATCAATAAAACCAAGCCGTACCAGCGAAGCAGTGGTTGAAGACTCGATTCTCCTGCTCCAGTTTTAACTCTTTCACACCATCATCTTGGTCTTTCATCAATGTGTACAGCTCACTGAGAAAACACAATCTAGACACTATCAACATGTCTTGCCATTTATCATTCTATCAACACTTTAAGCAACTGACTGTTCACTAAACCCCAGTGACTGTCCAATCATAACTTAGCAACCACCAACTAGGCATGGCCGTCCTCAAGCTTCGTATTTTCTCCACATGCTGCCCACATACTAGTGAGCATGGGGCTCTACTTGTAAGAGCAATCTGTGGTAAACAAATACTTTGAAAGATAATGTCTTTTTTGTACATAAGCCAAATTGTAAGAAATGGATTAAAAAGTGTGTTTATCTGCTTTACTTTAATCGTCAAAAATTAGCAAGACAAGCCAACTAGTAATGCCAGCATAGTGTTAGTCCAAGACCAATACGCATAATTAAGCCAATGTTATTATTTCGTGCAGCCATTATTATAACTATTATTATTATTATTATTATTATTATTATTATCAGACTTTAAGATATTGTAAGCAGCTCCGCCTTGCTTTCATGCATTTGGAGAAGTTTGCATTCCAGCTTCATCCAAACTCACTACGTGTCCATCACATCGGTTAGTCTTCATCCTCAAAGCCCTTTCTCTTGCAACTTAACCTAACATCTCTTTTTCCTGTCCATGTAAATGTTCCTCTCATAAATTAATCAAAATCAGGTTATGTCGGAACAAAATCACAGTCTGATCCTACATTTATCTTTATAACACCTATAATGGTGACGAAGATGAATTTTTGTCAAGAACCTGTTCACTTTATAGCCTCAGTCTTTTAGCATAATGTTGTGTGTAGCCATCAAGTGCATATTTAAGAGGTTTCTCGTCAGCCATTTTTGAGTAACTCACAGAGTTAACATTAATTTGCTAGCAAGCTACAGTCGATTAAATCTGCCAGTGACAGTCGGCAAAAACTTTAGCTGGAAGCCTGCTTTGGTCTGCCTCTCTCTGAAATGAAAGACGCATTGTTTCAAAATGTAAACCATGTATGTGCTGTCCGAGAATAGAAAGCTTGAAAGGTAAAAGTAACTAAGGGGGCGAAACTTAGCTAAAGGTCAACCCTGAGAATAAAAGGAATCCATGTAACAGTCTTTTCAAATTATTGCTTCCACTAGCAAGAAGATTTTACAGAACGTACTTCAGGTTGATTGTCTCAGGCAGGCGAATGGAGCGTCTTGTGGACTTCCTGGCAAACTTTTTCCCCCCCTCAAGGCAGGTAATGGCTCTCTTGATGTCTTTGACCCAAAACTCTCTCTCCTCCAAATATGAGGCTTGGAAGAAGTGATCCTGCTTCTTCTCTGTGGTAATCTTGAAAACCAGCTAAACGGAACATTATTAGTCAGTCACACTGTCATATTGTTTGTTTTTTCTTGAGACAAGGATCAACAACACATCTGCTAATAGAGAAATTTACTTGCTGTCTCAAATTAATCAAATCTTCAAATTCAGTGTTTTAATTCTTAAACGTTAAACTGTGACTAATCTTATTTCGCTTCTCTGTCATGTTCACACATGCTTCAATGCCAGTTCTTGCATTTTCTTACCGTCCTCTTTGCAAAATCCTGGCAAGGACTGATGAGTGTGGCTCCTTTTAGTGGAATCATGCCTTTCGGAGAATGGTCTGTTTTCTTTTTATAGAATTCCACCCCATCTTCTGACAGTAGCACCCACACTGCCTTCCAGGAGTTTAGCACTGTACCCTGAGGATCAATAAGACAGGTGACAACAGACAGCCATGAGCAAAAGTGCAAACGTTTTGGTAGAAGATGTAGTTGTTACATAGGGCATATTGCAAATTAATTAAATATAACCACCATGAATAGCACCGTACATCATGTTTCTTACTTTCAACAGTGACCTTCAAATCCGAGGCAGAGTGCGTGGCTTTGAAGGTCACCAGTCAGTAAAAAGAAAGAAAGTTTCTCATAAAAACAAGAGAGTTCGCTTTTGTGCTGATGATGCAATGTGAAAAATACCAAATTCATTTTTAGTTTGACATGAATTTCCCTCTATAAGCATTCCTTTTGCTTTGTGTTTCACTTTACTTACTGAGTTTGGTGACATGAAGTGAAAGGTTAACATACAGATTTTTAAAATGAAAGCAGACAGCTCATATCTGATCAGACACCATTTACCAGTTACATGAAGTTACAAATGCAGAAGTTAATCTGTACTTCGGAGTTGTGGTAATAAATAAGAAGATTTATTAAAAGTTTTAGCAACTTTTCTACAGAACTATTTGGGATTGTGTTTTCACGGTGTATGGTCCATTTCACTTGGTTTAGTTTTGAACAAACTATAATGCCTTGTTGAGCTTGCTGTGTCCTCTGCTCCCTTCACTCCCTCGGGGAACAGAAGCAAGATGTTTAACCAGTGACTTTTTCCAACAAGGCATGCTTTTGAGAAAATATAACATTTAAAGTTACATAACTTGCGTTAGAAGTCTTTCCAAAATATATCTGCTGTGACAAACATGCCTTCAAGCATCACAAGAAAGCAATGTGCAGAGTTGTAGCTGTAGTCATCAAATTCAACCGTGCAGGGGATAAATAACATAACAGAAACATGTTACAATATAGTGTTGGAATATCAGCCTTTGCCTTCTGAACAGCTTTAGTCCTCAATCGTGTCTTTCATGTCCTGCACTGTGTGGAGCAGGGCACTACACAGTTTCTTTAAAACATTGTTAAGAGTTTTAATACTAAAACTATTTTTATGCAATGCAGATTTGGAAACCCATGTGTATGTCAACTCTCCCACAGGTATCAACACTAATCTGAACTGAAGGGATTTAGTGCACCTCTCAATACTACTTTCTGACCTCTCCACGCTGTATGTGGCCCACAGCCCCAAGCCGATTTGTTCCAGTGGAAGATGGCCAACTTTAAGAATTGCTATACACAATGAACTAGAGTTCACAAAGTACTTCACAATTGACATAATGAAAACAACATATAAGGCAATAACATTATGTCTGATGGATAACACCAAATGTAAATAAAAAGAATAATAAAATGCAAAAGCAATTGATTAAAATACAGTTTATAAATATGCCCTTAATTGGCATGTTAGGCGTTTAAGGACGAAAGTCACACTTGGCTCAGTCTAGGAAAATGTGCGTGCGTGGGTTTTAAGGTGTGAAATGAGCATATTCTGACTGCACTTTCTTCCTTTAAATAAATTCCAGTTCACAGTAGGTTCCATGTAGGAAATGCTTATGAGCAAATATTGAGCATACACATTGTTTATCTGTCTATGGTCTGTCCCCTGTTGTTTATGAAAGTGATTTTGTTTTGTAGTGTGTTTAGGGATTTCACATTGTATTCATGGTATATTGCAAAGATTCAACATGTTTTTCAGGTCACAGCATTCAAGTGTAAATCTGTTTTATGTAGAATAAATAGTGACAACACACTTTAAATGTTTTACTCTAGGTTCTGGACAAAAGCAGGAACTTGACTTTTTGTTGCAACTGTAGAACAGAAGTGTGTATGTACACATTATGCAACAACTTTAAAGTGACATACACATCTGTTCCTCGAGGGGCTTCTTTGACTTGGAACAATATTCCTTTTTACGAGCACTGTTTGTCCAGTAAGATATGTATTTATTTTTGTCACATTTTGCGTGACTGATGCACTTGCATCTCTTCTTGGTTAAAAAAAACCAACTTACTACCACTGAAGTGGTGCTTGTTGAAACTCCCATTAAATACCCATTAGATACATTCGGCAATTCTGTCATTTGTCATGTAGATGTCTATTTGCACTTTTGTTTAACTGTAGTATTGCCTACCATAAGGTACAGAGTGTTGCTACTAAGCCAAACTTGTATCTCTTACAATTCAGAATGTATCTTACTTTCTTTGCAGAACAAATCATAAAGTTGACAATTCCGTTATAATATTGTCAGTGTTAGACTTGTAAAAAATGTGTGCAAGTTCTACAAACGCAATAGGTGGAAGTGAGAGTATGTTATTGTAGTTATTCTTACCTTTTTCACCAAGTATCCCTCTCTGATCTGTTGTGGCTCCATTACCCTGCTCTTTGCTGCTGCCAGCTGCAACGTTTGTGACTTTTTTATGTGACTGTCAAAAACATTTCCCACCCAATCCACCTACTCTCTCTGCGTCTGTACCTCTCTCTGCCTCTTTGTGTCAAAACCACAAAAACACACACACACACCCTAAAGCAGGAAGTTGTGCTGTTGGGTGTGTTACAATGAGTGGTCAGCCAGCTTCCTTGTCCATTTGGTATTATTAGACACAGCTACTGCCTGTCTGATGTCTTTAAGCTCCTTAGTGTTAAATATAAAGAGGTAGTTTCACAGTTCTGATGAAAATACTTGAACAAGTCATGGACATTTCACTGAAGCTACAGTAAAACGTATCTCTTTCAATGTGTCTACTAATTCAAACAGTGGAGGAACCAACCATGTCACATGATCTTACAGTAAATGTTACCCGACTATAACTGCTTTCAAATCTAAATTCAACTCTTTGTTCTGCTGTGCCATATGACTATGTGAGTAACTTGTATTTCCTCTTTTTATATTTAGGGAATTTAGGGTGTGAAGTAAGACACACAACAAGTGCAAAAGTACCATTCATAAATTTTTTCATACATTGTGTATGGTATTAATATGAAAACTCATTTTATGCAACAAGATTTGTAAAGCCATGTGTATGTCTTTAAATCGTGCATTCATGCATACATTTGATTTCCTCTCCCCTCTCCTTTTCTTATATACTTATATACTCTCAAGTCCATCTGATCTATGTGTGTGTGTTTTCTCTCTTTTGGGATGCCTATGTGTGGTTGATTGGATCTTTATTTCCTGAGGTAGCAGCCAAACTGGTGGCTTCACACCTTTTATTATTCTGAAATATGACATAAACTAAGTGTTATGAAAGGCTACAGAAATAAACCGTAATGCTGTCATCAATAGTATTACAGTTTTGCATTCATAAAAACACATTGCATACATCCTAACTCTATATTTAGCAAAGATATTACTATGAGCACATGGCTTAGCTATGAGTAGGTACATCCCTAACAGCTGACTCAAGATTTCAGTTGACCTATTTCTGGTAAAACTAAGGTTCCTCTTCAGAATTACTCAATGCGGCTAAAATGTGCTGTAGTTGAGTTAGAGTGACGTGGATAATCAGAAAAACCACAGAGGAAAACAACTTTTTAAAAATATATATTTATTTATTAAAGTACAACATGTACGTAGAAAGCTGCACCAGAGAGCAGCAGTCAGTAGAGCAATGGAACCATACGAATTAACAATACAAACATACAGTATAATACATAATAGATTATCTATTTATTAATCATAACCACGGAGATGCTTTCTGAATTGAGCAGTTGTCTTCCTAACTCTTAAAAAAACTTTCGACTTGCTGGATTGTCACTCGAGTTGCAACTGAATTTTCTCACTCCTTATTAGAACAAGCATCACAGCATGCAGTTTCACAAACTGTAGTCGCTTCATGACATGGAAGGAAGTCTTCGTATCTGAGGTGTCAGCTCTCATCAACATGATGACCCAGCTGTTTGCGTCAGTGGAATAACTTGTGATCCAACAATGAAATGACTGGCGGGGATGAAACACTGGGTGCTAGGGAACAGAATGAAAGTTATTTTGGAAGATAGTGACTCAATACTTACATGACAGATACTCGAAAAATTTTCCCCATACTATAAATAATATAAAACAACATACTATACATAACTTTTTACACATACTGGCCTCTCAGTTCATTTTGATTTCTCTTTATGCATCTGTATGAAGCAGCTTGCAGTATGGACACAATAACATGAACATCTGTATACTATAATGCTCTCCAATACAATATTTGAGCAGACAATGATTTGTTTCGTCTGTATCAGAGGTAATATACAGTTTGTGGTGATGTTTTGGGATGATGTGGCTTCATAACCTGGAGATAAAATCAACACTTCCCCAATTCATGATGGCAATCCACAGGGATGACAAGGAATAATAATAAGATCAGGTTTATTCTTGTGATGTTGTTAATGTTCCTCTAGAGGGTATCATAAACACATACAAGCTGAATAACATCTGTGCTGTGCTGCATTCAGGGGTCACACTGGCACTTAGAGAATGAGAAATAAAACAGCAGGCTATAGATGGGAATGATTGCTCAGAAACATTTACTAGCAAGGACCGCATCATGAACGAGATGTGTTTTAACAATTTATTAATGAAAATGATTGGTATGCGAGGCTTGAAACTTGCTTGTACTTCTTCGGCTTGCAGTCTGCGCAGTATGTAAGAGTGAAAGAGGAGGAAAGTGTTAGGTGGGTCTTTATTGGAATACTGCAAGTGGCTCAGTTAAGGTGTGGTCCTGCTCCTGAAACTCGACAGCTCCAATAAAAATGACAATAAAAATAGATGAATGCCTCGTAAGGGTTAACACAAAAATAAAATTCATGTGTATTTCTGTCGGTGAAACTACTTTGCAGGGGTTTCAAAATCAGTCATTGTTTGCGTATACATCACATGTGCATCTGGAGCACAGAAAGAACATGATTAATTATTCATAAGCTATTTTATGTGTTCAATAATCCCCCTAATGGAAAGAAGGTTTAAACTAGCTAGCCTCATTTTAATCAGACAGATTTTTTATGATAAGTCACCTTCTGATGATGATCTCATCCCTATAAACACGGATCACAGGGACGTTCTCTATGACCGTGGCATTTATCAAAAGGGACATTGGCCATACTGTTTGTCTGTCTGCCTTGAATCATGCTTTTCTCTTGGCACATGGCACTCATGAGTTTATTGATGAATCTTGGGTTGGTGAGTTTCATTAACTGTCAACATAAGAGTCATCTCTCTGCGGTGGTGATTGAAAAGGGGCTCGAGGTATGGAATGTTAATTTCACTGAGAAAACAAACATGGAAGCAAAGAGGAGACTACAGAACATTTGTAATCGCTTGTTCTAATCAAGGCCAGCTGTCAAGGACATTTACAGAATAAAAAAAGCAATACACTCAAACCTGGTTTTCTTTGTATGAGACACATGCAATAGCAAAATCTAACAATCAACACATCCTTTTGGTTAATTTTACTTTATTTGTCTCTCTGTCTTGCCTCTTCTTCCCTGTGCTGTCTTTTTAACTACACATAGGGCATACAGCAGTTTTATGACGTAAATGTACTGTACATCCTGGGAATAAAGGGAAGAAACAGATCTGTTCGCACTAAGTTCGTAGAGTAGACGAGTAAGGAACTGTAAGTATGATGAAACTGAAGAAACAGGACATCTTCACTAAAAAGAAAATCCACCCTCTCTCTTGCAATCTCACAGACCCTTTACACACCTTAAGCAACCTATGAACATCCATTGTCCAACACCTAGATGTACATAATGTACCACAAGTATATTTCCAAGCTACTGGAAGTTTATATAATACATACAATGCTCTGGCCAGCCTCCTGGTGTGTCAGTAGAGTTTGTACCATGTGTAGGTGAATATCCTGTGGTGGAAACTCACCCAGACCTTTTGTTGCATGTCACCCCCACATTTCTCCCACTCTTTTCTGTAAATGTGTAGCACTTTTAAGTAAAAGGTGAAACTTCTCTTCATATCCTGACTGAAAACCACAGAGGAAGTTAATTTTACATTTGCAAAAAAATAGTCAACATTTTTTTGTGACTAATTGTATGCCACATTTGTTTAATTTAGCGCTCACTGCGTTCTCTACCAGCAGCAGTAGCAGCAGTATGGGATGAAGTTGCTCCACTTTGGAGATCACTTCCATTTTTCTTCCTCTCTTTCCTCATATTGAACACAGCAATAAATACTGCATGTGTTGTTCCTCCTGCTGCCCCACCATTTGCCATAGCTCTTCTTCCGCTGCCCAGGGATTGAGACATCTTCATCCCAGTCCTCTCTACCTCACAAGCACCATCAATAATTCTGCTAAAGAGTGCACTGAGCTGAAAATGGGAGGGGAGGCTGTGGGGGTGGGGGACAGTTGATGGCTTTTCCATGGCACACTCAATCTCTCTACCTCCTTTCATTCCTGTTGTGCTCCCACACTTCCTAACATGACCTTCTGCAATGTTGTTTATCATTTTGTGCTGCACGGACAACAAACACACACAGCAGGCACACAGCCTTTAGCACTGACATAAAGCACATACTCTTGAACAGCCAAAGTAGGTTCTCAAGAGGGTTTTGATATTTTATATTTCTAAGAGCCATGAGCATTTGTCATTTTTAATCAGTGAAAAGGTTGGAAAGTTACCATAAGCAAAGGATAGCGGATGTTTTGGTGTCTGCATGACGCATGCATGCTGGAATTTAATCAGTGCTTGAAAAACTTTAAGTATATTGAAAACCTGTCAGCCTTTTAAGATTTAGAGCACTTTACATCATGATAACAGATAGAAAAACAACAACTATACTCCCCCAATATTATCGTATATCATGAGAGCACAAGGCTTTTTTCAAAGATTTATTCGATTTTGTCAGAGACTACGTACAGAAAACATTATGGAAATAACAGCTACTGTGTGTTTGCTCACACAGAGCTGGGAAGTTCAGCACAAGATTCAATGGGAAAAGTTTTTCTTCATATCTCGAATTAAGTCTAAGAAAAGTCTGCTTCATACATACATTCATGAATCGCATAGAAATGTAAATCAACTTTTTAGGCTGAGACTGGTGCTAATAGATGGCACTGGCCTTCCCTTGGGGCGTTACAACATTTGTCTGTTCCCACACATCCCACTGAGCCAATCCCTTATTTGAAACTCAGATCTGACGATACTGTTTGAATCAGACATATTTTTCTGTAGAATGAAAGATACATTTTACTCTCTCGCTGGGAAATGTAATTAGACCTCCCTGACTGATATTTGATATGTATTTTTTTTTTCATCCTGTGACAGGATTGTGATTTTTAAAAAAGCGCTTATTATTTGCATATTGAAAGTCTGTCATTTTGACACTATGTGTGATAACATGGAACACATTTTATGAGCTGTCTGCCAGCATCTAACATAGACATAGACATAGCTCTAAGGATTGTTGGCCCACTACTTTGGTCCAGACTGAATTACTATTGTATAGAATGACATAGAATTTGGTATCATATTCATGGTTCCAAAACAATGTATCTTAATGACTTTTGTGATCCCCGTATACTCTAGTGCCACCATGAGGTTGACATTTATGGCTTTCAGTAAATGGCTTTTTGAAATGAAATTTGGTCCTTCAGAGTAAATTGTCCTAACTTTGGGGATCCCTCAACTTTTCATCTATTGCCACCATCCAGTCAAAGTTTCAGAACGTCCAGTACTTTGGTTTCTTAATTCTAAAACTTATGACATTCCCATCAGCCTCAGTAGTACTTTGTGTTTAGTGCTAATTAGCAACTGTTAGCATGCTAAGACACTAAACTAAGATGGCAAACATGATAATTGTTACACCTCATAAACACCACAAAATCAGCAAAAAACTTTCATTCTAGATGAGCAGACAGTACAACCAAATTGCACAACATACATTTTCAATGTAGTTTTACTAATTTGGTCAATATCAAATCTGGTATCCCTAGCATACTGTAGCAAAGCCAGTCTCTAATTACCTCTTGAATCAATCATCAGTTAGGGTGTAAAATAAAGGGCAAAGACATCAAGTTCACAGCCTGTATTGTCAACAAAGTGAAATGAATGAGCTACTGAAGAAGATGGCCCACTGTGGTGGGGCTAATAAACCTTCAGGCTAATTCAGAAGGAGGAGGAGGCTCCTCCATCTGCCAATTAAATGAAGAGGAAATTAATGGATAAACACTTTCATTGGGGATCAGAGAAGAGTGATGGTGCTGTGAGGCCTGCAGGGAGCCGCACCGCATCGCAGCCATAACCACCACCACCCCCGTGTTGTTAACAGCCTCGAGGAACAAGCAGACGTATTTATTCTCATAATTTTTTCTAATCTCTCCATGACATTGCCAGCAACTCCCAAGAATTTAGTTCTAAGGCACAACCTATGCTAATGTGATCTTTTTTACAATATATTTGCTCTTATGCAGATAAGCCTTTCTTATCTGTCGCTTTACACCTGTTTTGCCTTTGGCTATTTCTGCCCATTATTTTGGAATGGACGACTGTGTGCACACACCAGGTTATGGCTTCAAAAACTCCATATGGATTATCATTGTATCTGTAACTAGTGAAACAACCACATAGTAGCATCACCAAATGCAAAAGCTGAAAGATTTTGAGTGCCTTCATGTGCCGTGTGTAAACCTTTTAAAAAGGTATTGATTTGTGTAACAGCCCGAAGCCACTGAGGTGATTTCTTCTCATCATCGGACCAAAGCACTGGTGAGGCCTATCTATATGTCTGTCTTTTCAATCTCAGTGCCCTGAAGATTGTTTTTATTTCTCCAGCTTTTACATCAATTCTATTTGATCTCTAGTGCTTTAGCAACACCTGTGGATTTAGTTTCCATGTTATGCCCTTTTAGCTCCTTAAAATGGATGCTGACATTCATGCTTGTGGCTCCAGGCTAGTCCATTGTGACCACAGCATTAGTGTACAAATGTTAAATTGTCTTTTTTTTTTTTTTTTAAGCTGGGATAAATGATTGTTCCAGTTGTGCATCCATTTACCTCAGGCCTTGATCTCACTTTGAGACCAAAAACAGATCACAGTCAGCCTCTGCACCCAGTGAGTATATGACTTTGACAGCATAGTATTTTTTTTTCCTTTACACATTTTATACTATTTATAATGTCACCCCCGAAATTAGAATGTGGTGACCATTTACATGAACTACTCTGAAATGTTATGGAAAAAAACTATTTGGAATCGGTATCAAAATGATAACATCTCTAATGTTGTTGATGATCTAGTTTGATTTAAAAACAGGTTTATGTTGCTCGAAGAGAGCACTGGCGTGGAAATGATGTGTTTTGATGGGAAGGGCTGGCTCGCTCCTGCTCTGGGGGACAGAGGGTAGCAGGGAGTGAGAAGATGCCAAACAACAGACTGAGGCAGGATATAAATCAAATCTCTCTGGAGACAATAGGGCTCACGGCACACAGTGTTTTCTGGGGTCTGCCAGTGCTTCAATACCTTAGCCACCAAGTTCATGACTCAGTGGGAACAGAACCATGCAAAAGTGATGATAGCAGTAGGATAGTAATTAGGATGGAAAGCATTAGAGATTTGATTTGAAAGTAGATTTTACAGATAGCAAGGTGTTATCCAGGGATGGAAGAACAATTCAGATCACTTAAGTAAAAGTAGCAATACAACACTATACAAATACTCCATTACAAGTAAAAGTCCTGCATTCCAAATTATACTTAAGTAAAAGAACTGATTTTTTTAGCAATAAAATACAAAACAAATGCCATGTCTCTTCTTACCAGGCCTCCACCAGCTAGTTTGCATTAAGGCATTTGTCTTTGATTTGATTTGATTTTTAAGTTTTTTTAAATCTCTTATGTGTGCCTTCTCTTTTCATCTCTTACTCTGTGTCAGTTTGTGACAAATTGGGGTCTTATCTAGGACGGATGCTGTCAAAAAACAACCTGAATCTTCTCCCCCTCCGCAAATGAGTCTCTAGCTTTACAGACTAAATTTAATGGTGCATTTGGGTGGCTCTTAACACCTTATGGCAAACATTTCAAGTTTATCACTGGGACGTGATAGGAAGCCCTCAAATGAGACAGACAAAATGTAAGTACCATGGAGATTCCATGATATTTACCACTTTATGTTATGATTTGCCGTTCAGGCAGCAGGGAAAGGACCCAAACACAGACCGACTTGTGCAGATTGATGACTTATTAAAGGTAAAAAAACATACACGCAGGAGATCAAGGTATGAGGACAGAAACAAAAGTCAAAACAGCAATGCAACATACACACGAGGACCTCAGTGAACCTGACACGCAGAGAACCGGGAAAACTGAATGAATCAACAGAGAACAAAGGATGTGTATATATGGAGAAGTGGCTGATTACTGAATCAAGGACAGGTGTCAATACAAAATGACACATGAGGGCAGGAACTAAAGAGACAGAACCAACTGAATTACAACATAAAACAGGAAACAGAACAAAAACCAACAGGATGTAACACTTCAACACATAACATGACTGGTAAATAGTGTAGACGATTAATGTTAAATACAGTATGTTCATACAGTAGTGAGTTCATTTTTTCTTTGTCAAGAAGAAGAGACAGTGGACAGTAAATATTACATGTACTGGGTGTGTTATTTCCTAACAAGTAAGATCACCTGAATGCCATCAGACAGTCCATGTGCACACATTTTGGATTCATTGTTGGATTCTGGTCAAATTATGGCAGCATGTCTTGCCTGCAATTGAAGTAGCCCTTGAAATGATACAGGCTTTGTTTGCTCATTATGATGTATTCACAGCAGGTTTTGATATTCATCAATTTATGTTTTCTGTCAATTATCAAAATCTGCTTCCCTCTCAGCATTATCCTGGGGGATCCAGCGAGGTTTCCAGGCCAGATGGGATATGTAATCTCTCCAGTGTATTCTGGGTCTGCCCCGGGGTCTTATACCAATTAAACTTGCCTGGAAGACCTCCTTTCCTATCAAGTGAAATAGTGAAGCTGTTAAGCTGTCATTCAGCTTTAAAACACAGTCTGGACTAAAGACTACAGGCAAAAAAAAAGCAATGAATCTCCTTTAGTCTATCTTAGAAAAAAAGAAACAGGTCCATTAACCAGCGCTTTCTGGATGGTTACTGCAGCAACATGTGAAAGATGGCACCAAAACTCCTTACGGGAGTCCACGCATACTGAGCTCTAAAGGTTTACATCCTGCCTCGAGCAGCGACTCAGGTGCATATTGTGGTTCTATATCAAACACGTATTGTTTCACTCAGAGTTCTTCTTTGTTATAAAGACAGATATTCTTACCCAGGCCTAGAGCAGCTTTTCCTTCCTTTTCAAGTGCATTTTAAACTAAGTCAGTGTAAGCTGGACAGATTGGAGTGGTCATCACCCCACACTGAGTTTAACAATGAAAAAAGAAACTTGGGAAAACTCAGGACAGCTGAAGGTCACATTCTTCAGTTGCTTCAATCAAAAAGCTGACAACCAGTATTTGGGAAATACGATTATTCACTCCAGGAAGCGGCCTTGAAATAGTTCGGCACATAACCCCCAATAATACCAGAACATGTTGTTTTTATGCATTTGTTTTCATGCTGTTTAGTGAGCTGGTAGGTGGATTTTGTTGCCCTTTACTTAAGCCAGGCTAGCTGCTTCCCCGTTTCCACCTGTTTCCAGTCTTTGTGTTAAGCTAAACTAATCAGCCGTGTGTAGTAGCTTCATATTTACTGTACAGGCATTAGGGTGGTATCAATCTTCATTAATCAAATGTTTGGAAAAAAATAAAAAAGTGTATTTCCCCAAACTATTTCTTTAAATTACTACAACTTTATGTATAAAAGTAAATTGCACCACCATGTCTGGAGCCCATCTTACTTTTCAGATAACATCTGGATCACTATAACTATCCAGATTAAATAACTAAATTTACAGTGTGCATAAAAGCCTGCAGTTCTTGCAAGGCTTATCCATAGATAGATGGTGTAATTTTTTGATCCCAGTACTTGGAGTTGATTGCCAAATGTTACCATAGTGTATTCCAGACCACGAACATAGCCTTCTTCAGTGCCAAAGCTTTGACCTGGGCGGACGCAGCACACAGTGTCTTTAAAGGTTTTTAATGTGCCACAATATTAGGAATCCAAATCCTCTGGACTAAACTCAAATAAACAGAAAGACAGCATCAGGAGTTTGGTCCTTGGATGTCAGCTTTAAATATAGAATAATCTGAGTGTTCTATAATGTTGTATTGTACCATGTATCATAATGTGAGAAGTTATAACTTTTTAAACAATTTAAGATTTTAAAGCAAATTGCATATACAACCTAACATGTGTTAGCAATCATATCTTTCAAATCAATGAAGAAATCAAAATCTAATTGTTTAATTTATTACTGATAACTGTTTAACTATGGATTACATGTATTTGACACATCGTATGTAAATTGCTGCATCATTTATAATTGTTTTTAAATGAATAATAAACACTACATTTCCAGTGTTTTAGGAGGGCTTGGCAGTGGAACAGATACACATTCTGATAAACTGAAAATGAAAGCACCAGGGAAACGGCTGCATGTTAAAAGAGAAATAAATTATACAGATGTATCTCTAATCTCATATAAATGCAAAAAGAAAAGATTGATAATGATTGATAAGCATAAGTTTCAGCTGGGATAAGAAATGTTTCATAAGAAATGTTTTAGGCACCTTGACCCTCGACCCTCAAGAGGAAACCGACTGCGATCCTTGACCTAAATGCTGTTGCAATGTTGGGGAGTTGTTAGAAGGAGCCTCTGACATTATTAGCTTGCTCAGTGCTGATCTGGATGCAGCCTCTATAACTGCAGTGTACACCGCACTTTTACATATAGTCACAAAGCCCTTGCTCTGTGCTTACATATACTGTATGACCCTGCTGCCAGATATCCTGGGCAAAATGTAATTTTGTTGTTACTTCAGAGATTTCACTCAGCAACTTTCCAATGAAAATATGCCATGTTTTCATTTATTGACTGTTTCCAGGATAGCCAGGGAATTTTGTGAATGCCTCATTATAGGATCTGTTTAACTGACACCCAAGTGTCTCTCTCTTAGGCTGGCTGTCATTTACTCTTTAATTAAGAAGACATTTATTGCCTCCAGTGTCAATATATGGATTGAATCTATTTATTTGTTTTTCTTTAATTCACTGACTATTACACCCTGATTGCTTCAATTACATCTATTTCCATTTGCTTATGATTAAATAATTTATATTATGTACTTTCTGCTGGATATTTGACTTAAATAATGCCAATGATGGATGAAAATAATGGCTGTCTGCATGACTTCTTCCATGCTTTCGCTGTCACCCCTTGGTCTCTGGTCCTGATGGTTACCATGTAAACAATGTGGAATCGGGAGCCAAATCAGTTGGTACATTCACAACTGACTACCACCTGCCATCGACACACAGTGACTGGCAACCACCTGTCATTGGCCAGGCTCTTGTTTGATTTGATCCTCATTCCAAAATCCATCCTATCATATGTGCTGCCTCATGCATACAAAGCAGATAGTTGCCTAGGAGGGTAAATAGTTCATTATCTGATTATAAAAGACAATTTGTGGAATCACCGGCAATAATGATATAAGACAGTTAAAGAAAGCATAACATTGTTGGTGGCAGAGAATCAGATTTGGCAAAGCACACTGACTATTTTTATCACAGGCACAACACAGTGAGCACTCACTTTGGGCATGTTAACTAAATGTGTCACATTTTGTTCTGTGCAGCAAAATCCGTGTCATGTTGACAGTGTCCAAGATGTTAGTTAATTATGAAAATATACAAGCAGTCCGTGACAATTTGCCATGTTTGTCTTCCTTCTTTTTATTAAATGCATCTATCAGTAGGTCAAAAACATGTTTTATAGTTATATTTATATAAATAGAAATATTTCATTCATTCAAATGAATAGCAGTTTTTGTAGAATCTACATTTTTGTTTCATAACATTTTGTATTATATGCAATGTAAATTAATGAACAATCATTCTCTGACAATAAATTGCAATAAACAGACGACTACACACATGAAAAATGATGAGCTGTCATGAAGATTAATTAACTACTTAATTGTGGTGGTGTTCATTTTTGGACTGTAGTGAAACTTGGTGCCTTTTTGGCTGCAGGTAACCCGTACATCAAAATTGCTTTAAAAATAAGAATGAAACAGTAGATGTAAACACTGCTTTAACAACTATAGAACCAACAGGGCACATATTACAAAAGATGAGGTGTAGGGTATGTTGCAAAAATAACAAATAAATGTGAATACGTTTCAAATTGCTGGAAAAATGAGAATGAAAGTAATAACTTTTATGTAAATCAGAACAGTGTTAGCTCTGGATTGAAAGTCAGATGGATGTGCAGCTCTGGTGGAGTGTTATGAATCATTCAAGCTGTCAAGAAATGTTACTGCATAGGAAAGGAGACCCAGATCTGACATCTTTATCTGCATAACAAGGGAGGATGGTGACTTCTTTCAGACAAAAACCTCAACATTTCTTTGAAGTAATCCACATGTTTAATTCATCGAGAGCTTACGGAGAGATTTGTGGTTTGGCCAAGTGCTGCGTGTTGAGCCATTTAGTGCAAATTCCCCCTGAAATATTTGTGATTGTTTATGCTTTAACGACAATACTATATCCTTTAAATCTATTGGCTAATGGATCTGTCGGACAGCCACAAATGGATTTAAATTAAATGAAACATCTCTGCACAATCATTGGCCAAACTCCTGATTGGACTAGACGGATTGAGTTATTATGATTAAGCTTAGTGGTTATGGATGAATGATTTCAACCTACCTGAAAATCAATAAAGGGCACCTCAAGGACCATTTTCATGAGAAGTAGCCTGCGTTGCATAATAAGGTTTCTCCAGCATTTGCCTGGTGATTAATTACATTCAATACTGGTGTTGAGCTTAGTCATTTAGTTTGTGTGGAAAAGCATGAGCTGTTCTAATGCCTGTCTCAGATTCAAATGTGGCTTTTAATCCCTAATAACATCCCCACCTGAAATTCACAACTGTTTTAGACGTAGTATAACATCAAGCACGTCTTTGTTTGGACATTTTCAATCATACTGTCACACACTATATAGCGTCCATCACTGAAGGGTTCCTCAGCTTCCCTCTTGTGCTAATTTGGGCGAGAATCCCCTGGCACCTAAGGGTTCACAGATGGGAAACACTTCACATAGCACATTGGTTCAGATAAAAGTTCAGTATTCGCCTCATCATATGACAGTGCTGCTCTGCTTCTTGTATTGTTATAATAATTTATTAAAAACGCATCTTTTTTGTAGGTTTTTAAATATCTGCAACTAAAGGTTAGTCAAGGCCACAAGGTAGTGTACGTGGGTGTTTTGTTCCTGGATTTCCTTTTTACCTCACGACTCATCTTTTCTTATGGCAAAGCAAAGCACTTAAATCATTGCTGACCCTCTTGTAGCATGTGACCATAAAAAAGCTGGAGCTTTCCTGTAGATTCTGCAGTTTCAATACACCAAATAAAATGGTATTTTATATTTTATTCCAATAATACTGATAATATAGGATAGTTTTAACACCTTATTCTGCCATATTGTCAGACATACACTCCAATCTATGCCCAATGCTTCCCTGGTGTCTTTGTGCATTGTTTGATGGTCATTTTATTCTTTCTTTAAATTTCAGATGTTGCATGTGTTGTGTTCTTTGACTGCTTGCATTTGAGTTGTGCATTACAAGAAGAAAATAAAGCCTTGAAGTTGTATTTTTAGTTATTAGTGGAAGTTTTACACGATTCATAGTTGGCATGCAGAATACTGAGCAGGAAATTGAATAATTAATTTGTAGTTTGTGGTTCATTTTATTCTGGATTAGGATATATTTTTATTACAGAATGTTCAAATTAAGAGACACATTTTCATCTAAATTAACGGTTAATTTACTCTCTGAACTGGTGAAATTGTTTTTCTGACTACTATTGTTTTATTATTATGGCCTGCAACATGGCCCCTTAATACATAAGGGAAATAGAAGACCGACCCATTCAGAGGCCTGCGATAATGAGCAACTGGAAGTCAGCTGTTTGAGTCTTGCTAAAGAATCTGTGAATTCATCCTCATGAAAGCAGTGCTCATAAATGTCTCTGATATTCAGAGTAAACAGATACTTAAGGATACAAAAGTAGTGTAGATTTGCATGGCAATCTGGAAACCCGCCAGGTAAAATGTCATCTTTCATTCCACAGCACAAACAGACAGACCAAATGGCAACTATAAATTACAAGGATAAAATCATTCTCCAAGATGTAACGCATTGACAAGAACGTCTCTTGTTAAGCTCACTAACACTATTCATTATTTAACAGGATCTGATTGGTTTGACCCAATGTGGAGAGGCCATTTCACCATTGCCCGCTCCACACTTTAAGTAGATTTATCATCAGAGTCAGAGCTTATAGTTGTAGAAGAATTAGATCAGTCTCACATAACATCACAAGTGTAGCGTAAGATCTTAAAAAGAATAAATCAAAAGTTTTGAATGGAAGAACATAACCTCAAATGGCATTAAACTGATATTAAGCCCTTTTTCCTTTTTGAAAGTGTTTTTTGACCCATGCTGTGATAAGTCTTTCAAACTGGATTTAGTTTTAAGTTTAATCTTCTCTTTCACAGTAAGAAACAGAAGAGTTGAGAAAAGAAAATGTAAAAAAAAATGCTGACGTATTTGCATACTCCAGGTTGAAAGTTTACAATTTGCATATCAGAGCTTAGATGGAATCTGTGTGGGATAAGATTAGGAAAGACTTTACATGGAGGCACTTTATACTATACAATCTCTTGTGCAGATTCAGCACTTACATCTAATGCGCTTGACACTGAGTGTGTTTTCACTCTACTTAGCAAGATTTACAGTAATGACAGAAACAAATAAGACAAATCACAACTGATCTCTCCAATCCTACATGATGGATAGATATTATGCAGATTGTCAAGACTTGCAAACACAGCTCACAAAAAACACAATTCCTTTTTACTCAAACATGAACTCAGCTGTAATGTCATAATGTTCCTAGGCAGCTATAAAATGTTCCATGCTACAGGAGTGTTAATAGAATCGAGTTTATGCCCTCTCTATCTCACTCTTTACAACCTGTCATTAAGAAGCAACAGCAAGCAGATGCTTATTAGTATGCAAGAAAACAACATATTAACTGGAAATGTCTAATTTGCCTTAGCAAATTGACAACCACATTGTAAAGGCTCAATGTTGCCGGTATTGGATTTATCCCTTAGGTTTTGTTGACAGTGCCTTTACTTCCTCATCGTTTGGAGCCCCACATGCCGCGATGCTGTATATATGATAATAATAATACTACTAATAATATTAACTGCAAAGTCAAACATTTTATTTATTTAATTAAAGTAGCAATCATTCATTTAGCCACAAACTGGGCTTGCACATTTGATGGTGACAAAATACAGAAAGAGTTTTATGTTACATGTACGGACAAAAAAAAGAAATGTACAACATGTTATTTGAAGTTACTCACTGAATGCTTGTGGTCAGTTAGACCCCTAGAGAATCTGTTAGACCATTTATGAACAAACTAAATAAATTGTGGTTTAACAAGGTTTAACATTTGTGATCTCTGAGAACCCAAACTAAAATAAAAACAGGGTTGGTCAGCGTGGTGAACGAAAATAAAAGACACGGCAGGCAGATACATTACAAGGCGAACAGAAAGTAGTTCACAACAGAGGATTCGGCTGGAAAACTAGGCAAAGTGGAAGCCTAAATACTGGGGAGCTGATTAGAGAGTTGGGAGCAGGTGCGCAGGGGGTGGACCACAGTCAGGTGATGGCTAAAGGCGGGAAATACTGAGGACAACTGCGGGGCATGACGGGATAGCAGGCTCTGGAATAACAGGAAGACTCGGTACAAACAAACGGATTCCGTGCAATATTAAGAATTGGTTGTGGCCATAACACAAATTCTGAGATGTTTTTTTTCCATTTGGCCCATAAATTCACAACACTATCCAGCTGTATATTGAGTGCGTTGAGTGGAGCTCCAGGAGGATTTGGATTATTTCCATTTCACTGATATTTAATTCATTTGATGCTCCGAGTGGAACAACACTATGAGAATGAAATCAGATGCCAAATTCTGCAACAAATGTTATAACCCCACAAAATATAATCTCTGAAAGTGTGTTTCTAACTCTAAATCCTATCAACTGGCCTAAATCTCGTTATATGGGGACGGACATGAAGACATTTGGGAATCCCTGCGTGTGGATAAAACTCTCCGGCACAACTTTGGGTGGCGCCAGAGCACAAGAAAAGGGGGAGTGTGTAGGTGTATTGGGGGGGAGATATCAACACAACTAATGGGTTAATCTGCCCGGAGAATCGCTTTATGGTTTCGGCCGTCTCCACATCCCGCTAGATGATGTGTGAATCTTTTCAGCGGGTGGTTGGACTTGCAACCTGTCAGGGATGGTGAACGGGCTTCATCGCTGGAGACTAAACCGACCTCTCCCACTGTTTCGCTGGGAAACGTTGACATTTTTTTTTTTTGTGCAGGGTCGCCTGCATTAGTGAAATAAACGCGGACAACTTTGCCTGACCGGCTGCGCAAGAGAAAGTGAGCCACACGCATTAACTGTCAGTGGTGAGATTATAAACGGAGTCTCTGAGCGCCTGGGAGGCTCCGACCCCTCTTGCTTTGAAGATTAGAGGGTTGACGACGTCTGAAGGACACTAAGAACAGGATTAGGTATTGTGCAGTCTAACCTACTTCTCATCACTCCTACATCTTGTCCTCTGAATATTTGCGCAATGACCTTTGGTGCACTTGGAATACAGCGGGTGCGCCCGTGAGGTAAGGACAAATATATTTTGAGGTGTTTTTTTTTAGATTGTTGGGATTAATTACATTATGTGAAGTTGTATCGGACAGCTAAATCCACTCTGAACACATAGCAATTGGTATTTGGAAAGCCACATCCTTTACTGGAGTGTGTTACGCGCAGGTGCCGGCGCAATTCTTCTGAATAATGTAATCGAAAACCCACATACATTTGACAGGCACGGTGTTAGTGGATGGTTATCCCTCACGCTGCATGTTCTACGGCTTTATCCAGCCACCATGCACGGCATTTCACACGCTTAACACGTCAGCCTAAGCGCTCAGAAGAATCGACGCTCCGTACGCACGGAGGCTAATGCAATTTGCAGAATGTGCACGAACTCTGAGACGATCAATACTTCAGGGATTCGTGTTTTAGTCTGCGTTACTGCATGTTTGATAACGGGGTCAAAGCTGCTGGAACATGCCTCGACCTCCTCTGTTCGGGGGCATTGGATATGATTTCGGGGTGAGCTTTTATTCCCTTATGGAGTAAACTATACAATTTGTAGTTCACCAAAATGCAGTAAACACTTTGAATAAATACTTTAGTTCATCAACTCAAGTGTATTTTAGAGTGCACAACTGAGGGCACAGAAAACTTACTGCATAGTAATTCAGTCTCATGCCTTGAACTCCAGTATATCCATCTATATAATAGCAAGCAATAGTATTGAGTGGCATGAATGACCCCCCCATGTGAAAACCATGATCCTATTATCCTGCTGTGGACAGAAGTGCTTAAAATGCTCCTTTCTCATCTCTCCTGCAATGTTATTCTATCCTGTGTGTACTACAGTCCCCAACTGCTACAGGTTTGGGTGTTACCCTAGACGGGTGTTACCCTAAAGGTTACTAGAAGTGTGCAGGGAAAACAGGGGGAAAAAGTATTGCTACAAGATGTCTTCATCAGTCCAGGCCTGGGCCAGTACTTTCCAGAGGCTCACATTTGGGAAATGAGAGATGAAGAGTAGCGTAGTTCAGGCCAGCCAGACTCCATTGATATTCTGCCTGTGTCCTGCTCCATAGGCAGCCCATTGTCATGGCCCGCTCAGTGGGATAGCATCTGATGATTGAGGGGTATGGAAGAGGGTTGAAAGCCAGCTTGAAAGGAAACTAAAAGTTCATTTACAGAAGGTTAAAGATATGTCCTCACACTAAAGGTTGATAATGTGTGTCTGTGCACATATTGTTGGAGAGGTGTATGATGATTAATTTAATTAAAACGATGTAAAAATACAACATCTTACATGATATTTTGATGATGGCTTAGTTTGTAATTCATGACATTGATTTTACTACAATCACAAACTAATGTGGTCAGTTCGTCCTCACTTTCTAATTAAATTCACCCTGTTTTACTTTCTTGGGATAGCCCTCATGGCCCTTTCATCTTCTGTAATTGTGCCCTAGGTGGCATAAAAATAAAATGGGATTTCCAACTAACACAGGTGCATCTCAAGTATCAAAGGGTGCAGCTTCTCTAACATCAGGTGCAACAGTGCCACACTGTGTGGCCACTCAGCCCTAGAAGATTAATGGCCAGCTGAGCAGAAAGATTTATCTGTCGTGAGGGCGTGAAATTGCAATGCTCTGCAGTATTCTGTCCAGGGCCGGTGAGAGAGACAGATCTTCCATTGCTCTGGGAAATAAAGAAGTAACAGAGAGGAGTCACGTACAAAAAAAAGCATCAAACACTAATGGCTACCTGTGCTCTCTGTCAAGTAGAAGTGATTAGGACTGTAGTTTTTGTTTTTTGTTTGTTGGAAAGAGAGGAAAGGAATGAGCAGAAAAGTGCAACCACGAGGGACTAGCAAAGAAATTCATCTAAGGAGTTGAACAAATAAGGATAACTTTTGAAGAGTGCCATGAAAGTTGACACTGAAGTGCAAAAGTTTACAAGTGGCTGCAGCAGTGGGATTGTGCTCTCAGCTCAGCACTGCTTCTTTTTCCCCCCACTTTTTAGGTATTGCACCTTCCAAATTTGCTGCCACCTGCTGTGAAATTCACTGATAATTAACACCTGACAGGGCTTACATGCAGTAAATGAGTTCATGAATCAATTTACTCTTACACTGGGATGAAAAAGGGAATCTGTCAAAACTAGTGTGTATTCTTTTTTGATCCCGTAAATCTTCAATCAGTGGGTTTTAAGGTATTGCTCTTAATATATATATATATATGGCTCATGTTTTGAGACTTGGTGTGTATGAATTATAAAATTATGTCCTCACCATTGTAACAATACCTGTTAATTGATTATAGTCATTACATTACAAACAAACACATTTTAAAAAGCCAGTAAAGATTCAGATTTAGGGTACTTATTCATTTTGGAAGGACCCATGGGCTTCTGTGACCTAGATCGAGAATACAAAATTTCATCAGCTCAGTTTTGAGGTGTTGTAAATTTATAGCCAATTGCTTGAAGCTGCATTAGGTCTTTAGTAGAGCTCGACTAGCCATCGCGGCCGGCAGCTGTAGCAGAAATCTATATCCAAGCCCCCACTGAAGCATGAAGGGAGATGATGATTTCATATAAGTTATCTCAGTGTGGCAACACCAATAGTCTCAAAATTAATGGGAAGGGGAACTTGATATGAATATGAAAAAAACATGCATATGGATGCACTGCAGATCCATTCCGTGCTTTCCTTCTCTTATTCTTTCCCTTGGCTTTATCTCTTTTCATGTCACTCTCAAACACAATGTTCTCTCCTTTCTTATGCATCCCTTTATCTTCTCAGATAAGAACTGTTTGCACTTGGTAACAGGTTTCTGAAATAATTTTAGTACAAATATGCTGGGTCCCAGTTTTTTGTTTTAGATTTGGTTAACAGACAGACCTCGTTGTAGTAGGGAGCATAGTCAGATAATCCACAGTAACACCTAACACAATGCTGAAGGGCAATTTGTTCCTCAGCTCCTGTAATTTCACCCTCTTGTGAAGTCTCAGAATGTAGACTACAGTAACTATTGCTGACTGGGCAGCAGTGTCTTGTAGAGAGAAAGAAGCATTGTGTTGGGAGATGTTTAGGAATCCTGGACTTTAGATTTGCAATATCTGGCCTTTCTAAGACTGAGTTTTGAATGTTCCTTCCTTTAAAAATGATTACCTAAGGTTCTTTGAGAAGGGCAGTGGAACAAGAGCTGTACTCATTATCTCCCCTGTGTGTGTGTGTGTGTGTGTGTGTGTGATATGTGTAACCTTTCCTCCATTTGAAACGCTCATCACATTTGTCTGCGAGTAACAAAGAGGCTGCATAATGGTGTTTCCCCTGTATTGAATTGCTCATTTTATTAAGTGTTATACTACAATGCCAACTTGCCGATTACACCAGCTGCAAAAGCTAAAATTGAGCAGTTATCATCCTGCTGTCATTAGATTAGATAGAGGCTGAAAGCTGTTTGTTGCTTACTTGCCCTTCAGTTAAAATCCATCTAATGAGCAGGATCCAATCAGTGCATCAGTAAGTTAACATTAAGTGTCATCTCCCTTTAGCAACAACCCTTGGAAGGAATTTATCATTTTTTAATTTTTGCTTTAAGAACCACTGACAGCTCCAGCTTAGATAGAAACAGTTTGAGAGAAGCAGATATGCAGAATATTTTCATCTATAATTTGTGAGGAAGTTTGCAAGTGTCCATATGTTTGCTGATTAAAATACTATTAGCATAAATTAATATTTGCTCCTGCTCCGAATAAATACTGCTGTACAAAAAGCAAATAGAGAGGAAGGATGTGAATTATCATAGTATGATAATAGCTTGACTAAACATTGGCTGCACCATTTGTAAGTGTGGACAGATAACATTGTGGCCATGTTTTAATTTCACACTTCAGCAAGAGTATTTTTTGTGGCTGGATTGGCAGGTGATAGTATATGCAACTTTACCATGCAAGATTATTGCATGGACTCTCTATGACCTTGCTTCTCTTATTGGTTTATTGGATTGTTAGATTATTAGAATATTGTGGATTTTTAAAGTTGCATTAAGTGATTTTCTTTTTTGACATTATGGCTGTACAAACAAAACAGATATACTATATGATCACCTTTTTATAATGTAGCCATGGCAAATGTGTTAGCAAACATTGGTTTATTTACACATCCAGCAGGCATGGAGTCGTGTTTCTGGCCACCCAGTGTTTGTTTTTAGCTCTGCTTTGTCTCCATTAACTACTGAGGCAAATATTTGGCTCTTTAGTTGCTAAATGTTCCACTATGTTCACCAGCTAGTTGCTTGCTTTGTCTTTGTGCGGCTTGGTGCTGGCCAGATAGTGTAATGTGGGTTTTTAGAGCTCTTTTGCTGAAAACAGCTGTCTGCTGAAAATGATGCTGACGAGAGCGATGAGGAGCTGCAAAATCGGGGGGGGGGGGGGATTCTATGTTGGTTTGCCACTAGAAAAAACCTTTTTCACATTACACATATTTATTACAATATTATTTAAAATGATTGATTAGTGAAGCTTTAAATTAAAGCCACAATGTGTCAAAGTAAAAAAAAAAAATAAAAAATCAACTTTGACACCCTCCTGTGGCAGACTACATTTGTTACTACATTTGTTGTTGTCATCTGTTATGAATGCACTAGTTGACAAGCCCAGCACTCATGTTGGAGCTGTGTAGTCAAACGACCTCGCCAGAAGAAGCGCCATCAGTATAATGATGGTTGAACTGAAATCTATTAATTTTTACGTGTATCAGAATCAGAATGGTTTATTGCCAAGTATGTATTCACATACAAGGAATTTGTTGTGGTGCGTGGGTGCCAACAATAGCAATATATACATATACAGAAAAATAAAATAAAAAAGATTT
>JAVQJL010060256.1:0-20721 GCA_036024295.1 Nannoperca obscura | reverse complement strand
CCTGGTCTCTACTGTACCTGGTCTCTACTGTGTCTCTACTGTACCTGGTCTCTACTGTGTCTCTACTGTACCTGGTCTCTACTGTACCTGGTCTCTACTGTACCTGGTCTCTACTGTGTCTCTAATGTACCTGGCTCTGGTCTCTACTGTGTCTCTACTGTACCTGGTCTCTACTGTGTCTCTACTGTGTCTCTACTGTACCTGGTCTCTACTGTACCTGGTCTCTACTGTACCTGGTCTCTACTGTGTCTCTACTGTACCTGGTCTCTACTGTGTCTCTACTGTACCTGGTCTCTACTGTACCTGGTCTCTACTGTGTCTCTACTGTACCTGGTCTCTACTGTACCTGGTCTCTACTGTACCTGGTCTCTACTGTACCTGGTCTCTACTGTACCTGGTCTCTACTGTGTCTCTACTGTACCTGGTCTCTACTGTACCTGGCTCTGCAGCAGTTTCTCTCGTCTCCTGCGTTCGGTCGTCTCCTCTCTCTGTCGGTCCAGCTCCTCCAGCCAGCGTCGCCTCTGCTCCTCTCTCCTCTCGACACTCAGCACCTCCTCCATCGGAGCGACCTCCTACAGACACGACACAGACAACACAACACAGACACAGAAGACACGATACAGACACAGACGACACAGACGACAGAGACACAGACGACACGACACAGACACAGACGACACGACACAGACACAGACACAGACAAGATGTTTGATCAAATTAAATCAGAAAACATCTGATAGTGTGGTTCCTATGTTTAAAAATGACTCATTGTACAGTTTCATGTTTAAAAAGTCTCTGCTGGGCGCTGTAGCAGCACACGTTACTCAAACAGGGGAACTCGTGGATTTGTTGGGGACTTTTAATACACATTTGGTGCTCTGAGTATTTACAGGACTGTGTGTTCATGGTAATGAAGGAACATGTGACCCGGTGCAACACTGTGACTCACTGGTGTGTTTTTAATAGTTTTTAGACAACAATGGAGCTCTGTGGCTCAGAGGAAGAAGATATACTCTGTCTCTGGATGCACAGAAAATACTTGTTAGTGGATCGATTGATTGTTGGATTGTGTCTGGTGATTAATGAGCGAATCAGATTTTGGGAACAATATGTAATGAAGATAGTGAAATATTACCATGCAGGTGATTTTACAGGAACTAGCCATCTACTCCTCTGTGTGTGTTAACATGCACTTCAGTGCTCTGGTAATTAACGGCTTTCTGCAGCAATCCGATTTCTCAAATGTCATGTTTATGAGAAGCTCTGTTATCTTTTTCCAGTTTATGAGCTGCAGTGTTCTGATATGCTGCTCAGAGTAACAAAGACTTTTACTTCAAAAGTCAGATTTACCCCCAATCTGAGGCTGGATCTGATGGCTGCAGGCTGTTCTCTAAGGCCGACGGCGCTCTGACCCAGTAACACGCCGTCTGTGTCCTCCTCAACCTGAAACACACACATACAAAGACTGTGAAATGTTTCACGAAAGGAAATATGTTGTAACACAACTTCCAGAAATGTTTCTCTCATAAAAAAACACCGTTGTTCCTCTACGACTGTCGGTGAGATAAACTGACTATAAAAAGTGTCTTTGTTGTCGTTTTGTTATTTATTCCTACGTCAGATTGCTCAGACAAATGTACCTGTTGGAACCTGTTTGCTGCCGTTGGCTGTAAACAAACCTGCAGTCGTCTTGTTGCCACGGTGATGAAAACAACCGACAAAGTGAAACTCTAAATGAAAAGGTGAAATATCTGCCGTACCTGCAGTCTGCCAGGCGCTGAACGCTGCTGCTGCTGCTTCAGTGCCACTTGTTCATCTAACACACACACACACACACCATCAATTGTATCTTATCATTTTTGATCATATATATATATATCAAGCTGAGGAGTTCCGACTCTGTCCCGACCACAGACAGTGAGGTTTACACTGAGTGTGTGTCAGAGCTGTAAAACCAGAGCCTGATCATGATGACCACCTGTGGGTTTGTCACATGTGCACTGCTGGACTTCTGACCTGCGGGTGTGTTCATACCTAGTTCTCTCCTCCACTGAGTCTTCTTGGCGTCGATGGCCGCTCGGCTGTCCGACTGTCGCTCCTCCAGCCAGCTGAACAGACATCCGGACAACCTAAACAGCAGCAGCAACGTTCAGCACGCTGTGGGAACACAGTGGACCTGACCTGCACCGATACTGCAGAACCAAATGGGTAAACTGTGAAACTAAATATTTCTAAGCAAACTATGGGAATATTTCTTGTAATTTTTGTTGGCTGAAGAGAAAACATAGCTTATTTTGTCCCCATGCAAATGTTCATGCTGGACACCAAACATGTTTGTGTGTGTTTATAACAGTAAAGAACGGAAGAAGGGGAATATAGGTCTGGTCTTATTCTAGGGTCAAAGAATTGTCTGTGACCTCTGACCTTACCACAGTGTGATGGTATTTATGGTGATCCAAGAAGAGAAGCTTGACCTCGCTGACTGGAAATTTAATTTTTCTTTACATTTGTTGCTATCAGCTAAATAAATATGTAAACATCTTCTTTCTGACAGAACTGCTTTGTTCAAACGTCTCCTACAATCGCCTGTTGTTGCTCCTCACCTGCCGTCTTTCTCCTGCGAGCTTCCAGTTGGATCAGTTCCTCCTCCTCCCCTCTTTATGTCTTCACCTCCTCCTCTGTCTTCCTCTTTCATCTTCCCCCCTCCTCCTCCTTCATTCATTGAGGAGCCAGATTTTGACTCTGAATGATTTCCTAACAGGGAAAAAGCCATGAAGTTGTCAGGGATGGAAAGTCATTGTCTGAGTTTTGCTCTGTGCAGATTGATATTATCACTGTTAATATTACCATATCTACCACTACCCTGCGTCCCACGGTCCTCTCGTGCGTGTTGGCCATTGCTGGTGGTCTGGACTGTGTTGAGGATCTGCTGTAGCTGCTCACTGGTCAGACACACCTCCTTCAGCCCTGCATCCCTACTGGTCAGTGTGTCCTTTGGTCCCACCTTTCCACCAACTCTTGTCCCACTGCTCTCAGGCCGTCCTGCTTTCCCATTGGCTCTCAGGGAGCCAACAGCTGTGCTGTGTTTGTATCTGTCAGACTTAACCTTCAGCGCGCACGCACACACACACACACACACACACAGCAGTTAAATGTGCTGTCAGAGGACGAAGGGTTAAGAGTAAAACAAAGAAATGTGCATGCATGATTCTCACCTTGGCCACAACTGCACCACCGCTGCCCCCCTTGTGATGCTCATGTGTCCTCAGTGATGTCAGAGCGGTGCTCCTCCCCCCAGCAGCGGCTGTGTTGGAGGTGACGGAGGCGGCTGCTCCTCCTGCTTTGCTCTCTCTGTGCCTCCCTGCCTGCTGCCGGGCTGGGCGCTCCTCTCCCTGCACCTCCTCCACACAGCATGGCTGCCTGGAGCTCAGGATGTTGGCCGCTCTGGGCCTGAAGGACAGCTGCTGGGATTAAGTTAAATTAAATTAGATGAAGATAATACCAGGGTGGTTTTATGTTTAGAAACTTAAACCTGTGCTGCATATTGCAACATATTGTGGCCAAAAGTGTGTAGACAACCAAGTGCATTTTATATGTAGGGAATGTAATGGCCAGGCTGTAAGGAAGATTCCTACCTTTGATGGATTTTTCTCAATGCCTGCAGTGGAAGAAAGGCATGACAGTGAGCAGCCATAAATATTACACCACACACACACACACACACACATTCACTAATACCTCTGTAGGTCTGAAACAAGACAGTACAAAAAGTCTGAACATCAATACCAACTATTTAAGACTGAAGCAAAAACATTTTTTATAGTTTTTTATTATTTTAGTTTTACAATACTACTATTTAATGACTTGCATGGATATGAGAGATTGATTAATCAACTGAAAACTACTGTATTAGTCATTAATTAAAAAGCAAAAACAAATTACTATAGCAGAATAAACCTCGTATCAAAGTAACATTTTTGAAAAAACTAGCAAAACAAAACATATTTAATATTCTTATTTTAAATATCACCAGCAAACATCAAGTGAGAAAAGCAAACAACTGCGTGAATCTTCCCTGAAAAACTCAAGATTTTAAAACTCTCACCATGACTGAGTAAAATCACCTTGGGTTTTCCATTTTCAAGTTCAAACAGCAGGCCGTCTCTGTTCACAGGAAGAGGAAATATCAGAGCACAGCAGAAACGCAATAACATAAAAGTAGTAAGCAAACTGAAGATTTGATTGTAACAGCTGGAATATTTATTCTTTTATTATATTTATTTATTTCAACAACAACAAAATCTCACAATCAACTCATTTGTGTGCTTCTTGGCCATTCGACAAAGAAGTACTTGCCTGCCTTTGGTCAAGCAACCAAATTGCTGGTTGCTGTCTTTAAGAGCAGTACATTGAGGCAGAGCAGTACATATCAAATCACATATCATGTTGCCAGGTAATAACTGCATTATAGTGTAATAATAATTACATAGTGTCACAAGGTGTAGCACAGCAAAACTCACAATGGGTAAACACTGATAATATTTAATTTTTTTTATAGATTCACATTCATTACTCTGCTTTCTGGCTTGACTGGCTTTGGTTGGTGAAAAGGCTGCTTTGATCGAAGGCCATGCAACATTAAAAATGAGTTTTATTATTTCTTTCTTGTTTGCAGGAACTGTAGCTGGATTAACGTTTACAGATTATTATTGTTTGATTGCTTTTGCCCTCATCTCTAGTAGACGAATTACAACAAACAGCAAAAACTGTGGGTTAAAGGCTGAACCACAGCGACGGAGAGTCGTTGCTCATTATCTGTATGATCAATAATGTTGCAAACGTCTCTGTTGGTTCACAGTTTAGTCAAAAACTGTAAAATAATCCGCATGCTTTTCACTGCGACACATTTGATCTAAGTTAGCCTAGCTAGCTATTGTTAATTTGAACAAACGAACTCACCCGAGATTCATGCTGACTGAAAAACGTTACCGAGACGACGGCACGTTTACCGCCAACCTTATAAAACAGAAACAGACGGTAAACAAATCAGTTATAATTCAATAAAAGCTCCCATGTCACCTTCTGGACTGGCCGCACTGCGTGCCAATCAGACACCACTTCCTGGTTGTTAAATTGTGTACGTTGGTTGCTGACAACGACCAAGAATGGCTTCACCGATTGGCTCATTCTTTTTCACCGTAAAATGAACGGCCAATCAAACGTCTTCATTTGAACATTTACGTTAGAAGATGTTGCATTTAAGGTAACTGGGAATTTATTTAAAAAATAGGCCCCATATTGGACCAACAAAATATAAAATATAACGATATTACTTGCGTTACAACTTTACTAAAGTAGTAATTCAATTAAATTGTATTTATATAGCGCCGTATCATAACAAAGTTATCTCAGAGCACCTTTTCGTATTGAGCAGGTCGAGATCAACTCTTAATACCTCTGCTATAGTTATTATTATCAGTACTACTCAAAAACAATAGCAATATTTGTAATTTTTGGTTTCTAAACTGTGTTGCCATGTTTCCTGTGCAGCTCATGAACCTCATAAATTCATATTTATTTCATTTTGAAAAGTTATTTTCTAACAGATACGTTCTTTCATCTGTTTCTTACTTCTTAACCACATCTTTTACTACTTTAATTGGAGAACTTGGGTTATTGCTGTACTGTTTCTAACCTTAACTAAACCGTCTACTTCCCTAAACATTCACTGGGCTTTGTTAATGAGTGCAAATGAAATGTGATTTAACAAGTCCCCCTCCTGTCCGCGGAGGAAGAGGAGGTAGCGGGGGACGGCAGACCCAGAAACGGGCTGTAGGTGGCGCCAAAGTGCCGCAGTCATGCAAATGACCTGTAGCCAAACAGGCTGCGTTAGCTTCACTGTCATGACGTTAGCCTCCTGGATGTTTTCTTCGCCGTTAATGGGTTTGGATACCCGGGGACTGACATTCATGAACCTCTACAGGCTCTGAAGCAAATCCGCCGTGACTTCCGCGAAGTCCGCTCAGTGTCCACCCGGCGACCCCGAAGGTAATGTTGTTATTGTGCCAGCTCGGTGCCTCCAACCGGAGAGACTGCGTAACGTCAAACCGTGTTTTTTTTTTTTTTTTTTAGCTTTTTAGCTAGCGTTAGCATGCAATGCTACTTAAACGGCAGTTAGTGTCGAGAAACGTCGGTGTTTCCCGTCGGTGTCCGGGACTCAGAGCAGCAGCCGGAGAAGACTTATAAACCGAGAGGACACGAAGCTGGGTGAAGTTTTACTTTCATTCTGAGCTGATATAATATAAGATTAGCCGACCAGGCTAGCTATCGTGTTGTCAGGCTAAGGTCAAGAAGCTGGCCAATCTGACAGCTAACGCCAACTAATATGGTGCCCGAGAAGAGTCTATGAACGCGTTATGTGGCAGCCGGTTAACAGCAGCACGTTGTGAGCAGGTTTACATCGGAAACTGTGCTGGGAAGGTTTTTAAGATTAAGACGTGGGTTCGTGAAAAGTTTCATTAGCTTGAAGCTAGCTCGGTGTAAATATAGTTACGGTCTTAATGGAGGTTGGGTTCAGATCGATAGGGTGATGTACTGTGACAGGTTATCAGGAGTACGTGTGTTGTTATTACTACATGACAGTAGAGGTTTGGTGGCTTTTATCAGGTTTAATTAGGTCGCTTCAGCTGCACTGGGTGTGAGGATGACCACGCTGCTAGTCGTGTTTATTTGTTGTCATTCAGCTGCTGCAGGACTGCCTTATCATGCTGCTCTACAAATGGCCACAATGTCAATAAGTAAACAGGCTGCCATTCATCAGCTGGGTGCCTCTCTGGTTTTACACAATCATAACTGTCACAGCGGGAGTGACTGCTGGCTTTACGGAGGAGGTGGTGTTGTTTTGGCCTCTATGCATCTGAATATCCTGCTGAAAACAGCCAGTCTTTCATTTGGTATCCACACAAGTCTGCTGGGTTGACTGGTGATAGATGATGACTGTTAACCAGGATGTCTGTCTGGTTTCTCTCACTGTCTGTGGTTGTCAAGGGCACGTGTCCAGATCTACAAACTTAAAAGTTTGGGATTGTAATTACTAGAAATATCTAAATAAAAAAGAATGCTTGTTAACAGTTATCAGTCTGATAACTACATAATTATTACACAATAAATTACCCCCTGTCTTTTTCTAATCCTAAAAACCCTGCACATACAATTATTCTGTGCTCTGAAAAATATTGAACCCGTTTCTTAAATTGGAGCTGTTTCCTCATTAAAACAAAAATGGCAGCTGTCCCATCGCAATTTGTGACCCGAATTAAAAAGTTGAATTATCAGTTAAATATGGCTTTATTACTGTTATGTTCTATGACAATTACACAATTATAAACTTGTTTCATCTAGCTACAAGGACTGGAAAATACTGTCGCAATTTAAGTAATAATATAAAATGTATTGTGCAGATTGAGGATTCTGGATGTAACTTCAGAACAGATGCGCTACGTGTTGTTACACAACCTTTTCCAATTATATTTCAATATTAAGTTATTTAAACAGATGTGTGGCACTGTAATACAAATGCAAAGACAATACATAAAAGGCACAATCTGTGGCTAGAGATGTTTGTATTGCTATAGAAGAGACATAAGTTCAACCACTGAAACATGGTTGTAGAAGTTAAATCATTGTAATGATTTGTTGAAAAAAAAAAGAAATGTAAACACTCACGTGATCACGTTTAATGAACTACAAGTCACCAAATCTCTAAAAGAAATATTTGAACATTAATTGTGGTTTAATGATTTGGTTTATTAATGATGTGTGTGGAACTACATGTGCAGATCCTGGTTTGTGTGAGTGTTGGTGGACGGGGACGAACCACTGACGGCGGTCTGTTGTTGTGAGTGTGTCAAAAGAGGGTTTATCTCGAGTTTGATATCCTAATTGAATGTCAACAACTCTGGTGTTTGTGTGTGACCGTCTTATCAAGCCTGGTTGCCTGCTTAAGGACAAACTTGGTCTTTTGTGGAAAGTTACAGAGACCATCAGAACTACGTGTCAGAGCCGTAAATATTGTTTTTTTGACATGTTGGTCACTGAGGAAAACACGCCTGGTGAGCATATGGAGGCTGCTACTCTGAAACATCAGCTGGACTGCTGTGAGTGTTGTGGGGTCCATATACACGATCAGCCACAACATTATGGCCACCTGCCTAACATTGTGTAAGTCCTCCTTTTGCTGCCAAAGCAGCCCTGACCTGTCGAGACATGGACTCCATCAGACCTCTGTGGTATCTGGCACCGAGACGTTGGCAGCAGATCCTTTAAGTCGTGTAAGGTGCGAGGTGGGGCGTCCATGGATCGGACTTGTTTGTCCACTACATCCCGCAGACGCTCGATTGGATTAAGATCTGGTGAGTTTGGAGGCCAAGTCAACACCTTGAACTCGTTGTCGTGTTCCTCAAACCGTTCCTGAAGCATGTTAGCAGCGTGGCAGCGCGCATTATCCTGCTGAAAGAGGCCACCGCCATCAGGGATACCGTTTCCACGAAGGGGTGAACTTGGTCTGCAACCATCTCTCCCCACGTGCATCAGTGAGCCACGACCCACGTCGCCAGTTCACCGGTTTTCCTTCCTCGGGCCACTTTTGGTTTCCTGCTGACCACAGTGGACCAGAAACACCCCACAAGAGCTGCAGTGGAGATGCTCTGACTCAGTCGTCGAGCCATCACATCCTTACGCTTGCCCGTTGTTCCTGCTTCCAACACATCAACTTCGAGGACAAAATGTTTACTTGCTGCCTGATGCCACTGCAACAAGATAATCAATGTTCTTCACTGCACCTGTCAGTGGTCATAAAGTTAATAAAGTTATGGCTGATTGGTGTATATTAGCAGTAATTTATGTATTTTCACTTCCTGCATCAGGAGATATCTGTATCACACGTTTTTGATGACTGTATTTGCGGAATAACATCCTAAAATGTTAGCTTACTTTGGTTTAGATTAAGCCTTTCTCTCTTTTCTTTTCTTCAGTTTAAAGTCCGTATGCCTCACGTGGAACTGGTTGTGATTTTCAACGTATGCATAAGGCTAAATTCAAGCAAATAACTATTCAAAGAACGTACGTCGAGCGCTCCTATCCCTTTTATCACCTCAACAAAGTGGACATGGAGAAAAGATTTCCTTCCCCAAACCCCACCTTCTTCTCCTGCGCTCTCTCTTGAGGAACATAAACAAACCTCAGACTGGCTTGGCGTCTGTTCCTAAAAGGTAATGTACTGTCGCCAAACTACAAATTAAAAACAATTAGGTGCAACAAAGTTCTGTCAGCATGCTGAAGTACAAGTTTAGCCTATAATTTGATCATTTAAGCCTTTTCCACACAACCAACCAGCATCCAAAGTGCTTCTCCTCAAAATAGCGAGTGCTCGATTCTGTCTAAAGCAAGGACTTAGGAACATCTTACCTGTGTCAGAGGCCAGAAAGGACCGCTAGGTTAGCTGGCTAACTTTGGGCTAATATGGCGAATCTTATAGGATCCTAGTGTGGTCCAAAAGACGACATTCACACATTCATAGTAAAGGATTGTAATACAACCAGCGCTCCATGCCGTAACTTACTGTTGCCTATAAAAGAAAAAAGATCTCCGTGTAGATGCAGCACTGAGCATGAACATGAGGTGACTGCATGAATAGGAAGTCTCAGTGTCACATAAACGACACGTATTTCCCGGCGTGAAGTAATGATTTATTTACACAGACCTTTCTGCAGCTTCTTTACATCGTCAGGAGAAATCCTGCTTCTTCTGCTAATCAACTTCCTTTCCTTAGCTGCTCTGATCTTATTAACATGTTAAACATGTCCGCTGTTTCTACACTCACTTTATCAGTTACACCTGTAAAATCTAATGCTAATCGAAATAAGTTCTACCTCGACCTTAATACTACAGGCATTATTGAACAATATGTGTATTGCGGTTGTAGTTTGTGGTGGTGGTGAACTGCGCTGCTCTATATTGAGAGGTGTTTCTAACATGTACAAAACACAGTTTCACCAGAACCATGTTTTCTGACCAAAAGTGCACGTGCCTCGTTGACATGAAAGGCTCATCCGCTGACTGACATGTCGTGCGTTTTGGTTGCCACGGTAACGCCACGGTGTCGTGTTTGTGGTGAGGAAAGCAGCGCAGATGGTAGACATGTCTTGGTGGTTGTTTTGACTGATCTGAGCTGTTGTCTCCCTCGGATGATTGTTGATAGGACGGATTGTTCTGTGTGTGTGTGTGTGTGTGTGTGTGTGTGTGTGTGTGTCACTCAGCAGCTGTTGTGTGGTGTCAGGGGACAGGGGCAGCAGCTGTGTGTGTGTTTTTGTGTTTTTCCCAGTCGTGGTTTGTGTTTTTTGAGACTGACAGATGTGTTCGGGGGTCCTCTCCCACAGGGCTGCATGATACAGACAAAGATCTGGTCCTCTTTTCCTCGGGTCCTTTCCGTCCTCGTGTCCATCTTTTATCTTTTAATTGCTTCTCTTTTCCTCCATTAGTCCTTCTTTTACTTCACCTTTTGCCTCTTTCTTGTCTTTAATTTCCTCCTGTCCTCCATACCCCCTTCACTTCCTTCCCTCTGTCCTTCATTGCTTCCTCTTTTCCTTGACCACCTCCTCCTTTTTTCTTATTCCCCCAGAAAAAGTAGAAACATAACGGGTATTGATTACATCGTTGCTAATTTATTATCTATTTATTACACTTGAATCCATGTCTGTTTTCTTCTTTTCTTGGTGGTTGTGAGTATCTCATGATAGTGTGTGTGTGTGTGTGTGTGTGAGTCAGCAGTAGCTACTTCCAGCCCTTATTTAGCATAATTTTGCCTGATTATGCTACGCTTCAGTATTCAGCAGTAGCGCACACACACACACACACAAGAAGCTGAGTTAAGACGTCATGATGTGGATGATGATGATGATGATCTTGCTCCTGTGTATTGACTTTGTCAGCAACAGAGCAGCACAATGTGAGGCTTTTAGATTCAGAACAACACCACCAAGAAGCCGAAAACTGGAACGACAACCAGAAATGATTTGAGATGATTGATTATATCATGAAAGTATTTAAAATGTTGACATGCATGTCTTGTTTGAAAGTTATTTCTTGCAGTAGCTTCATCCTCCATATACATCTTGCATTAACATGGAGTTCCTGTTGTGTATTGTGATACGCGTGTCATATATTGTGACCGGCAATGAACAGTGCTCTTTCAGATAAGAACTACATGTACGTGGAACAAAATCTCATTAGAATTTAAGACAGAATAGTGCAGCAGCTAAAATATAGGAATATAATATAATAAAATGTAAAATAAAATGTCATTAATGCAGCAGCAGACAGGCACTGACCCTTCTCGTGTGAATTTGGTTCATCTGTGTAGTAACACAGCTAAATGTTGTCAGGCAGCGGTGAACGGGGACGTGCAGAAAGGAGATGTTTTAATGTGACGGTAATTGAGTCTTGAGTTGGCACCTGTATAATAGTGTGGTTGACCTCTGACAGATTATAATGTGATTACCTCAGAGGATTTAACTGCAGGTGGAACGGAACAGGCGTCTTTGTTGATTGTAAACACATTTGGTTAACTGTCCGCTGAATTAAGACGAGTGTTAAAACAGGTCAAAGACACCTTTTGCAACCTTTGCTAGTTTGAAACTAGTTTTCAAGAAAAGACTAAAGACTCATTTGTCATTGTTTCTATAAAGTTCAGTATATTGTACGATATTATAGTGGAATTGAATTTTAGTTTGAATGTATTGTATCTGATAATGTACAAAGATCATCTGTTGTTAGATTTAATGCTCTTTTGGATTCTGCCATTGGCAGCGATGTTCTTACTCACAGCACTTGTGATTCTTCTCTTACAAGTTTGATGAGACGTCTTGTTGTTTTCCATCGTGGTTCTATGCACTTTATGTAAAGCTCTTATGTTAGCGCCTGCTAAATGCCTAAATGTGATGTATGATAATGTGGTGTGAATGAAGCCGTTTCTTCACCCCATGTTCTTCTTCGTGTGTTCTGCAGTTATGTGGTGCAGATCGGCGGCAGAGAGATGGAGCTGAATGGATGTCAGCACGACTGTTTGAAGAGGTTCATGCAGCCACAGTGCTGCCCACAGCACTGGGGACCTCTGTGTCTCCGTAAGTCAGACACACACACACACACACACACACACACGCACACACACTATCCACAAATGTACATCCACATGTACCGGGTTAAGGTTGACAACAGCGGTGCATGAAAAAGTAGCCTGCTCATCATTCAGCCAGATGACAAAAGGTAGAAAAATGTCAGCCTGCCGCTACACAATATGACACCATCCAGTAACGTACTACACTGGCCAATCAAAGACGAGCAAAGTCCCATTCCTGGTAGATTACTTTGTAACATGAACAGTGTAATTCTACTGTTCACCTGATCATGAACCTTTTTTTCTTACAATTAACACTTGAAATGATGAAGGCACTTGCAAATGACAAGGTAATAAAAAACGTAAATCATACTTTGGTGTTTCATTTTTACCTCTCGATTTAAGATTTTCATTAAACTAATGAGAATAAATATGAAACAAAATTGAAAACATACTTAAAAATCTAAACTAAGAAGAAATCAAGTTTGAATTTGAGCACTTTTACTACGCTTGTTTAAATATTTCCATAGAAGAAACATGGAATAAAATGATTGTCACTGTGATGAGGTTTTTCTGTGATTTCAAAAATATATCAATCTTTAAATTCAGTTTTAACTGAAACACAATAACTGAATTAAGTTTATTATTATTTTATGGGTTTTCTCGTTAGAATAGGTGGTAATATTTGTAGTAGAAAAACTATTTCTTCTAAAAGTAGACAATATGCATACATGCTAAAAGTCCCGGGCCTCCATCCACACTAAGACAGCTATAGAAAAACTATTTTAGAAAAAGATTTTAAAAGTGGATAAAATCTGAAAACGAGTAAGCAGCCACCCCCACGGCTACAGATACAGATTCCTACAGACACAGGACCCATCAGTATTTATGGTTTAATGTCTGAATCGCTGGAGTCTTATAAGCAAGTGATTGACAGAAAGTGAATTGCCCACCTGTTTCATAATCGTTTAAGTAAATGTTTAAGAAAAATGGCAACCATTTCCAGCTTCTCAAATGTGAGGATTTGCTTTCCCTGTTTTCTATCATTATAAAGTGACTATTTTGGGGATTTTGACATTTAGGAAAATGTTAACATTTTCAGTATTTTCATGACATTAGAAAGATTAAGCAATTAATTGAGTCATCACAGAAATGATCAGTCAGTGTGGCATGAATTTGCCTCTTTGAAACATCCAGTTTTTTCTTTCAGAAACTTGATTTAAATTTTTTTGTTTAGGATTCATTCAAGCGTCCAATATTTAAACAGAAAAACACTTTGTATTTCTAATCGGCTACGGGGGAGCAGGGGGCTCATGTCCTCGCCCAACCACTTCACACTGACTTCACATCACATCCTGACGTTCATTTAGTTTCGCATGTCAATGCAGTCAGAAAATAAACTTAAATACTTAGCGATTACGGTTATTACGTATTATTTTGAATCTCATCACAGTCTCAACTAAATAATTCCTCTCCGTATCTGCAGCACTCTCTTGTGTTCGTGCTTCCTTCCTCCTCCGTCTCTTCCTCCTGGCGTCTGCCCTCTAACCAATCAATAGGACAAATGACAACCATGTAACCACAGTAACACACAACCCTGCAAGACTGCTGTTATGGCACTGGAGCCTTTAACAGAAGCAAAATTCAATCCTTTTCATAATGAATAATTATCTAATCACCTGTCTGTCTGTCTGTCTGTCTTTCTGTCTGTTTGTCTGTCTGTCTGTCTCTCTGTCTGTCTGTCTGTCTGTCTGTAGCCTGTCCCAGCTGGTCGGGGAAAACCTGTAATTTCCATGGAACCTGTCTGGATGGAAACCTCGGCAATGGGACCTGCGTCTGTGATGTCAGTATCCTGTCTGACTGACTGTCTGTCTGACTGTCTGACTGACTGACTGACTGACTGACTGTGTCGACCTGTTTGCCAAAGAGTTCAGAGATCAATATTGCTTATGTATTTATAGGGGACAGTGCCCTTAACTAAACACTGACATAAATTATATTTCCGTTCCTAATTGAGAGACTTACGCAGGACTTCTGGATGCATTTTGATGTGTTTCTGTTTTGGTGGGAGGGGACGCTGGGAAATAGTTTTTATGATCTTATTTAGATTGTTGATGTCTTGACGTTGCAAAATCATAATTACAAGTCATTAAAAATCCTTTTCTGTTCTTTAGGACGGCTTCTCCGGCTTTGCCTGTCACGAGTGTAAGAATGAAAACGTTTTTGGAGAAAAGTGTGATAAAGGTAGGCTTGCTCGCTCCTCACCTGTCTGGTAACAATGTGGTCATGTATAATGCAAAAACAAAACAAAAACACATCCAAATTGGAAGAGAGTGTGTTTAACAGCTACTAGAGGTGTTTGAAAAGCTTAACTGTCTTTGTGTGTGTGTGTGTGTGTGTGTGTGTGTGTACAGAGTGTGACTGTGACCATGGAGTGTGTAATGAAGGTCCAGAGGGCAACGGACAGTGTTTGTGTCAGCCTCCGCACACCGGGAAGCGCTGTGACCAAGGTAACACCATGACACGCTGGATTAGATTATATAAACCATATTAAGCTATATGAGACTATATTACTACATATTGTAACATATCATTCACGAGTAATCAGTCAGGACGGGTATCCTTTTTTTATCCGTTTTTATGATACCAACGTCTTACCGTGGGTGAAGCTTCAGAAGTGGGTTTTTCAGCCCGAAGAAACCTGAAACTATTTGAATAAAACATTTCTAGCATTTATATTAACCTAGCCTAGCAAAAACACACTATGCTAACATTTAACAAAGGCAATAGTGATGCTAGATCCCAGTTTGTAAAATTCACATACATGTGTGATTTCAGTGGTTTTATCCCTGAGTAGTGACTGCAGGCCTTCCTTTCCTTCCGTCCACAAAGCAGCAACAAGTGCATTGTTGCCCCTCACAGTAGCACAATTGAAGGCCACTAGATGACTGTATCAACTGGAGTGAGTTGATTTTGACAGATAGTGGACAAAAACAAAGTTTTTTTAAAGATGCATATGCAAAATAGTCTTTTCATTGAACAAAGGAAGCCAAAGTGTGTTTGTCTAAAACAAAAACAGTCTTAGAAGAACTCGGTCTAAAACTGGCAAAACTGTTTAAATCATCATTTAAATCATGTCTGATCAAAGAATAAGTGAACAAAACTAAGACACGTTTTGGTCTGTTCCAAAAAATGTATTGAGGTTTGATACCCCGCTGTAATAGTTTCATCAAGTTATCTGGGTGTCACTTAGTTAAACAGGAGGGGGCACTGTACATGATATTTATTTCTGCACTTTGTCTTTTGCTCTCTGTCTGCGTGATGTTTAATTGTCGCCCACAGTGAGCTGCTGTTGTGTCTGTGTTGTTGGCAGTGAGCAGCAGGTGCAGTAAATGCAGCCCCTATTCATACTGTAAAGGAGAGGGCGACGCCGCCGACTGTGAGTGTTTGCCCGGACACAGGAGGACGGCACAGGGCAAATGCGCAAGTAAACACAACAATTTCATCTCAGATTTCTCTGTTTTTATTTGATCCCAATTTTTTTGTATAAGCTGTTGTTATTGTGGTCTGTCAGTCCATCATTCCAATATGTGTTAGCATGCTAATATTAGCATTCATCTCAAAGCAGCAAAGAACTTCTTAGCTTGTTGAGAAGTTAAGGCAGGTCTGAGAGTGTAGAGCTGAGATTAGCAAACTGAGTGTGAGCGTACATACGTTTGATTTAAATAGCAACATGACCTATCCTCTGGCGCCACTCTCAGGGCAAACTTTACTGTGTTTATTTTAATTTTATTTTCTGTGTAATGGACATGGCCGTCTCACAGTGCGGCTCGTGGACCAACGGACGTTAAACTCTCGTTTTATTTGCGGTTTTATCAAAACAATTTCCCCAAAGTCCTGAAAGATTGTCTTGTGGGAGCACGACACTGTGTTGTGTTGTGTGCACCACCAGGTTTAGGACCTGCACTGGAACTGGAGCTTGTCAAGTCTCCAGCCAATCAGCTTCGGCTGTAGGCGGCTGGTCATCTCGACCCTCTCGTCTTTTTTGTTTTTGCGGTTTCATCAATTCTAGAAATGCAACTGCAGCAAGTAACTCAGTATCACTGTCCTCATTCATATTTTCAGAAGCAGACAGAGAGTCGTTGCTATGGAAACGATACAGTGTCTCGTCCAGTCACATTGGTGTAAAGTTGCAGGTTTCAGACGTTTCAGGCCGTCGCCTTGTTTCGTAGCGAATCTTTGGTCTGATCTGGCTGCAGCTCTTTCTCGCTCTCCAGAACCAGAACTAGAATCTGAACTAGAACCAGGACCAGAATCAGATCCAGGTCTTTTCTCCCTCGAACTAGAACGTGAATGAGAATGTTTTTTTTATTTGTCTGGACTGAATTGGACCTTAATCTTTCTCTTTCAGCTATCTGCTCAGCGAGGGACTGTGACCTCAACGCCCAGTGCTCCACACAGGGGTCAAAGGTCAGCTGCGCCTGTAATCCCGGCTACCAAGGCGATGGCAAGATCTGCGTACCCAGAAACCCTTGCTCCGAGGACAACGGAGGGTGTCCCATCAACTCCACTATCTGTGTCTTCAAAGGACCCAACAAGGTGAGGACGCCCCAAGAACCAGAACCAGGTCGTGAACCAGTTCGAGAACAAGACTTGTTTCAGAATAACAATGAACCAGAACCAGGACTAGAATGAATTACCATCAGTACCAGAACCAGAAAGACAGAGTTGATGTCTTGTTCACAAGTCAATTTTAAGTCCAGAGTCAAAACCAGAGCTGAATCCTGAAACTGTGTTCAACTGAACTCTTTGTCTGTTCGTCTTTCAGTCCAGCTGCGAGTGCATGTTCGGTATGTCGCCTGTAGGTGGCAACCCTGAATTTGGATGTCAGCTGGTCTCTGCCTGCTCAGCCGACACCTGCGACCCCACAGCTACGTGTCAAACAGAACTGGATGGACAACCCAGGTCAGACGTGCAAACAGTATTTAGACTAGGACTAGAATCAGACAACTAGAACTTGGCTCCCCTGACCTAAGACTGGATATCTTGCTGTCTAGATAAAGAACCAGGACCAGGACGAGAACTGGAACCAAGTCTAAACTATCATTAAAATTAGACAAGAACTAGAACTTTTTTTACTTGTATCTATAAACCCGTCTAGAATAAAATAAATCCTCTTTTTCTCTCTGTCTCTGGCTCTCCAGAACCAGACTAGAACCAGGACTAAAACTAAAGTGAGAGTCAGATCTAGAACCAGGACTAAAACTAAAGCGAGAGTCAGATCTAGAGCCAGGACTAAAACTAAAGCGAGAGTCACATCTAGAGCCAGGACTAAAACTAAAGCGAGAGTCACATCTAGAGCCAGGACTAATACTAAAGTGAGAGTCATATCTAGAGCCAGGACTAAAACTAAAGCGAGAGTCAGATCTAGAGCCAGGACTAAAACTAAAGCGAGAGTCAGATCTAGAACCAGGACTAAAACTAAAGCGAGAGTCAGATCTAGAACCAGGACTAAAACTAAAGCGAGAGTCAGATCTAGAGCCAGGACTAAAACTAAAGTGAGAGTCAGATCTAGAACCAGGACTAAAACTAAAGCGAGAGTCAGATCTAGAACCAGGACTAATACTAAAGTGAGAGTCAGATCTAGAACCAGGACTAAAACTAAAGTGAGAGTCAGATCTAGAACCAGGACTAAAACTAAAGTCAGAGTCATATCTAGAACCAGGACTAATACTAAAGTGAGAGTCAGATCTAGAACCAGGACTAAAACTAAAGTCAGATCTAGAACCAGGACTGGTAGAAAAGCAGTTTCTTTCTCCATCTTGAGCTCTTTGTTAGTTTGTATGAATGTGTGTGTATTGTAGTTTCATTAGTCCCCTCCCCCTTCTCTCAGGTGTGTGTGTGAGGCGGGTCAGATTGGTGACGGCCGACGTTGCTATGGTAACCTGATGGAGCGGTTGATAGAGCTGGACAGGAGTGGGAGCCAGAGAGAAAATGTGACCGGCGCTGTCGCCCTTTTCGGTAAAAGGACCACAAATACACTGTAAAAAATGTTTGTAATACTATTCACTGTGTGTGGATAGAAATTAAATCAAAGTACATTCATGAAGTAGGTGATATGATTCAATACCACTTATTATTTTTCTTTCTGAATTTTATTTTGGGCCAAAACTGTATATTACTTAAATCAACAAGCAGTAATGTGAGTGTATACTGATTCTGCTACAAGTTTAAAAATACATCACAGGATTATGTTTTTAACATTATTGTTAAATGAGAGAAATGTCATGTCTCTTGTTGTTCCTGCAATGTTTTAACTTTAACTGTACACTTGACTTGTATATGGACATTGTATGTTGTTGAATGTTATTGTTTCTTTATTTTTCACACAGTTGTACGTACTGTAAATAATAGTATAGTATAATATTTATATTTGACTTCCTTTTTGTTTTTATCTGTGTGTCTGTTTCTGTCTATTTTTATTGTAACTGTAACAGGATTCTCTGTATGTGTAGACATACTTGTCCATTGAAGCTGATTCTGAAACGTATTTGTGTTTCAGAGAAAGGCTGTTCACAGCTACTGAGTCACAACGGACCCTTCACAGCTTTCATCCCCCTGCTGAAAACACCTTTGACTGTAGGTCACCCGTCTGTCTTTTCTTTTAATGATTTCCTCAGCACAGAAACACAGGAGTCTCCTGTATATTAGAACCATACTTTTTTCTAAGAGATCAGCGTTTGTCTGTCAGTTTGGTAAAAAGAGGTGTAAATCAAAAGCTTTTTCAAATTCGGAACAGATGGAGGGGAAGGATCCCGTCACTATAGCTGGCAGATTCAACCCAAACTGATCCAGGATGTGAAAGTGAACAGATTTTAGGCTGCCAAATGTCTTTTTTACAAAGTGTAATGTCAATTCGCAGTAAGTGGAACACACAACTGCTCCATGAAGCTCTGTGATTGGATGTGCACCTTGGGCGTTGTAGTTGTCGTCTCTCCTTTAGTTTTTATGTCTAGTGGATACTTGTAAATTTTTTTATCAAAGGACGTGCATCAAGTGCTTGTCTGCCTGATGTGTTGCCGTGCAGCAGGTTTCCTTTGAAAATGACGAACATCCTGCTGCTTCCTGTCTGTTTGTAGCTGCATTTCTGAACGCACAGTAACGATAGCCCAAAGTACTTGCTAGATTTGCAACTAGGCCTCGTAATTCATCAAACATACTGAAACACCATCAGCAGATGAAATAATGTCAGATGACGAGATAAATCACGCTTCTTTGTCGTCTCGGCCTGAAAACAGAGACAGCTAGTGACAGATGGTCACTACAAACTAGAACAAACCAGAGCGTGAGGCACTGAACGCACGTACATCCCCACTGTGAAATCTGAGGTAACCATAGAAACCTGAGTTGAAAATTAAAATTTTTACATATTTAAAGCAAGTATTAAACCAAGATTTCTTTAGGGGAATTCCAAAGGCTGAAACAATAAATGGAGCCTAGTCATAAACGTGCAAGTGTGGACTTTGTGGACGAGTCGAGACTTAAAATCAGTGAATTCTTGTGACTTAACTTTGACTCAATAGTTCCGGTTATGGCGACTTTTCGAAAGCCTCACGAGCTGAAAAACTCTCCAAGCCGGACGAATCTCAGCTGCTTGGAGAACAGCTGTAACATACAACACAGCTCTGATGGCCTGTTTTGAACAAGTAGGAAGGAAATGATCAATAAATAAATTCCAGACCATTTATATACTCGCATACGTTGTGTTTACAGGGTGTTAACGAGGAGGTGGTGTGTAAAAACCACCTGATCCTGGGTCAGCACCTCTACAAGGATCTGGAGGGACGAGACTTCAACCTGTACGGAGGAGGCAGGTTGAGGAACAAAGACAATAAGGTAAAACTTCTCTAAGTTCCACAACCCTGTTTACGACTATTAAACCAGACGTGAGAAAGGAAAACGAAATTCAGAAGGCATTCTTATTCATTCTAATATGATCAAGAGGAAAAGCTTCATTTCTTTGACCAGCGTATTAAAATGAAAATTAATAGTATGAATGTTACGGCCACGTCTATCAGAGCTCCTGAGACCAGCTGTGGATCCTCCAGCAGGGGGCGCTGCTGGACTCTTTCCACTGCAGCCTTGTAGTTGTGCAGGAATGCGACGTCTTCAGCTCTCAGCTCAGGTGTTCTTTACAAGCCACTTGACCAAAATGTCTACTTTCTGAAGTAGTCTCTGAAATCAGAGATGATGTTTACATGGAGCTGATCACTAATCAGAGTTCTCACATAACAACTGATAGTAGTAGATAGTCTTGTGCCAATACCAAAACATTCCACCCCAACTTGTCTCAACGACTACCGCCCAGTAGCACTCACCCCCATCATCACAAAGTGCTTGGAGCAACTGGTTCTGGCACATCTCAAATCCTGCCTTCCCCCTACCCTGGATCCCCATCAATTTGCCTACCGCAAGAACAGGAGCACAGAGGATGCAGTCTCCATTGCGCTGCACTCTGTCCTCTCACACCTGGACTATAAGGACACATA
>JAVQJL010060253.1:0-14984 GCA_036024295.1 Nannoperca obscura | reverse complement strand
AATGGAGAACATTATAATGCAGATTCGAGTGGTGGATCAACGATTATTTTGCATCGAACACCTGGAAGCAGTTCTGATGATGGCCATAGTTCATGTAAGTGGAAATATAATTTGGCAATAATGAAGGCTAGGCTAAGCCGTTACTGACAAGAACCAGGAAAAGGGATCATATTTCTCCAGTATTAGCTTCTCTACACTGGCTCAGTGTGAAATCCAGAATAGAAATTAAAATCCTTCTCCTCACCTTCAAAGCGCTTAATGGTCAGGCCCCATGTCAGATGAACCCTGACCCCCCCTTAGTTATGCTGCTATAGGCCTAGACTGCCGGGAGACTTCCCATGATGCACTGAGCTCCTCTCTCTTCCTCTCCATTTGTACACACTCATATTCCATTAATGCTTATTACTAATTCACCTTCTCCCCCTAGCTGTGTGCTTCTCTCAGTTTAGACAAGTCAATGTAATTTCTACATGTGAAATCATATTTGTAACATGTCAAAATTGTTTTACAGATATCTTAAATTAAGATTTTAACTAGTCAAAAATGTACATTTCATTTCCACTAGTGAAAACAAAATCACTAGGCATACTTAGTACTAAGTATACTTAATACTTACTTGTCATACTTACCACAGCGCCATCTTATAATGAATTCAATTCAATTTTATTTATATAGCGCGATATCATAACAAAGTTATCTCAGGGCACTCAATCACATGGACAATGAACATGACACACAGGGAAATACCACTACACAACCACACACAACTACTGGAACACTGCTCCCTACTGGCTACAAGCAAGAATGTACATAGCGTACACATGTACAATATGGGGAAAAAGGTCTTTCCAGCGCTCTCGCTGTGTTAGCCAGTGCTCTCAGCTCTCTGGAGTAACATGCAGATAAACCTTTCACCTGAATTGCCTTGCGGGTGGCATGGCGATACCACTGACAGTTGCTGTAGAGTCTGAAAGAGTCTGTTCTTGAACTCACAGCCCTGATTAAAGGGTACCCAAAGTGGAGTATGAAACCATTAAAGATAAGCTCAGCAGCTGTCTGTCCGCTCTCATTCTTAGTAGAGTATGGTTGCACGTATCTTGTAAGCTGATCAACCACCACCAGGATATACTCATACCCTCCTCAACTGGTCTCTAGGTGTAGTTAGTTGATACAGATGACCTCAAGAGGAGAACTAGATGTAATACTGCTCACAAGCTCATCATGACTGATAGTGGGAAAACTTGTGTAAGGCTGCAGGGCTGGCATTTTAAGAAGAAATCTGCAGTCCAGGCCACATTTTTTCGTTTAGCTGCTCAAAATTAGCCCAAGTGGCACAAGCCACATCTTTTAATCAGACAGTGTCCTTGTCGATGTTTCAGAATGTTCCAGGTCTGTATTTTATGTCAAACTGGAAATCTGACCCATTGTGTTGAGTTATACATACAGTAAGTCAGTGGGTTGTTATCAGTGAAGATGGTAAAGGTTATAATAAAGACAATCCTTGAACTTTTCACACACAGCCCATTTTAACACAGGAGACTCCAGTTTTCCAATGTGCAGATGATTTCAGCTAACATCAGCATCCTCAAACTGTACGCAACCCTCAACTTGCCATTTGGATGTAAACAAAGGACTGCAGGCTCCTTTCAGATGCCCATAGTATTACTTTGCATGGCAAAGAACATCATAAAGATAAGGAATGCAGCATTCATCCCTGAAAGAGCCAAGCATCTCCTGCATGCTTCACTGAAAGGCTGCAGGGGTATTGGAAAGGCCAAATGGGATTATAACCCACTAGTCCCCACGGAGATATGAAGGTAGTGACATGTCTGGAACCCTCTGTGATGAATGTGTTAAAAGCTCTGTTTTTGCTCTCTATTTTTCTCTTTTTGTTCTATTATTAAGTAACATGTTTATATAGTAAAAATGTGTTAACTTAGATTGCTACTTCACAAACCTGCAAACTGTCAATGACACAGGGAGTGGGGACCCAAATGCAGATGCAGGCAGTGGTATGATGAAGAGTATCTTTAATGGAGATTCCTTACAGAAAACACAGAGTCCAGCAATGAGCAAACGGAGACATCGACACGAGGGTATGGGTAACAAGGGGAACACAGGAAGGATCAGAACAAAAACGGGCCAAAACAGAACCAGGGAGCGCAGAGAAAATATACGATGGACCAACCCAGAACAAAGGAACAACCAGACTAAATAGACACGATGTGAACAGAAACAGGTGAGTAACAAGACACAGGTGCAACACATGAGGCTGATGAGCAGGCAGACACAGACAGGAACATGAGGATGAGACAAACACACTTCCAAAATAAAACAGGAAACAGAACACAGAAATCCCTTCCAGATCATGACAAAAACAGGAGAAATAAATGAGACAGGGCAACATCACTTCTGTTTATCTAGCCTCGCTAATCAGAATGAGGAAACCAATGAACATCCTGACTTAAAGATGTCCTAGAGCAAGTACGTAGAGTAAGTAAGCACCACACTGCCACCCGCTAGCGAGAATATACATAGCGTACATAGTTAATATTTATTTATGAAACAAAGGCTTGAATGTACATAGTGTAGCCTACATAATGTGGAGACATGTTGCTAACACATGAAAACAAAATAATATTAACACAAAGGAGACCACACATTAGTGGGTATCACATTGGTGTATTTTTATGTATAGGCTAAGAGAAGGTGGTTGTTCCCACACCAGGTTACCAAGCTGTCCAGCAGTTTCCTGTACTCAGTCTCTTCTCTATCCCTGACACACCCCACAAGTGCAGTCATCTGAGAATTTGTGCAGATGGCAGGACTCCGAGTTGTACTGGAAGTCCGAGGTATACAGTATAAAGAGGAAGGGCGAAAGTACAGTCCCTTGTGGTGCTCCTATGCTGCTAACCACCTGCTCAGACACACATGCCCTCAGCCGTACAAACTGTGGTCTATCTGTCAAGTAGTCAGTAACCCAGGAGGTTATGGAGGTGTCTACCTTCATCCTCTGGAGCTTCTCTCTTAGCAGCATCGGCTGGATTGTGTTAAAGGCACTAGAGAAATCAAAGAACATGATCCTCACAGTGCTGCCAGCTTTGTCCAGTTGAGAGTGTGCTCACTGCAGCAGACAGACGATGGCAACTGGTCTGTAATCATTGAGGGTAAATGGAGAAGACTTCTTTTGTACCGGAACAATGACGGATGTCTTCCACCGCACTGGAACTTTCTCGTGGCTCAGGCCCAGACTAAAGAGGAGCTGTAGAATCCTACATAGCTGGCCAGAACAGGTCTTCAGGACCTTGGGGCTGATGCCGTCTGGACCTGCAGCTTTGTTCTGGCGAAGTCTCTTCAGTTGTATCTTAACCTGTCTGCTGAAAACAGACAGTATGGGAGTTGGTGGAGTCCTCAGTGTTGCCTGACGAGGGGGGAGGTGATAATGGGGCTGTATTGTGGTCCATGCTGGAAGTTGGGGGACATTCAAGAATTTGTTTATCTCAGTAAACACTGATCACGGGACAATGTTTTGTCGTCAGATGAGCCTTAGTTTCAATTTTAATCAATCTGATTTTCAATCACAGAATAGCACTTGATGCAAAACTGATGCAAAGGCACACTTGATTCTTGATTCTACACCAACTTTGCATTTGTACAACATCGTAACATCTAGCTAGCCTACATCTGCAAGGGAAAAAAGTTAATCCGGATTAAACTACATTGCAACCAGTATATGGAACAAAATAACTTTTCTCATGGTAATGTTCCAATATGTCAATGCTTCTTGTAGCTGCATAGTAATGGTACATAATGACAAACAACGTACACAATGAAGAAACAACACATACAAATCTCGTAAGTGTTTTGCACAGGTAACCTACACGTCACACGTGACTATATACAGGCGCTAGACCATCAAGTATGCGTACACCAGACTATGCTATTAAGTACATTGAACAAAAATATAAACGCAACATTTGTTTTTGCTCCAATTTTACATGAGCTGAACTCAAAGAGCTAAAACTTTTTCTATGTACACAAAAGGCCTATTTCTTTCAAATATTGTTCACAAAATGGTCTAAATAGGTGTTAGTGAGAACTTTTCCTTTGCCGAGATAATCCATCCACCTCACGTGTGTGGCATATCAAGATGCTGATTAGACAGCATGACTATTGCACAGGTGTGCCTTAGGCTGGCCACAATAAAAGGCCAGTGTATAATGTACAGTTGATTCCTCAAGATTTATATAAAGGTTGAATGAAACAAATACAGCCAAGGAAGTGTTAAATTCTTGGACAGCATAGAGGTCATAGGGTAGTTGTTGGGCATACAAGGTGTGGGACTTTGAAACTGGAGACACGATTGCATCCTAAGCCCAGCTTGTGGTAAAGTTTGAAAGTGCTTTGGTTAAATGTAAATAAAGTAAACATCCTTCAAGTCACTTCTGACTTTTTCAGCATCAAAGCAAGACCACCATCTTTCTTTAAGCTTTGCCAGCTGAATCATGCTTTAGTTGCTACAAGCAGATAATTAATTAAAATCCTATATTGTAGATCAGTATCAACATTTTGCAACTTTACAAATGACAACAACAAAAAAACATAATTTAGGTCGCATTGGGTTACTTTCAACACATATTTGCATTAAAAAATTAGTATAGTGTTGCTCGTGCCGCATATTTCTTTCTGAACCTGACCCGAGTCAGAGAGAGTGGTAACTGACCCAAAGATGGTGAAGCAAATCGAAACACCTCTATATCACAGATTTCCCTGCTTGGTTTTCTGTAGTTTTTTAAACTCCCCTGATGACACATTTCGTTTAATGTCCTCCATTTAGCTAGGCTGCATGAATATTTACTATCCTGTGTGTTGCGTTCAGTGCTAGTGTGTTTTTTACATAATAATGCATGAACAGGAAGCTCCAAGTTAACAATGAGATGACCAAACCCGACCCAAACCTGAACATAATTTCAAAATTGTCTGAACCAGCCCGACCATATCCACCCTCTTAATTAGCAGCATTATGACACAAATTTAACCTCTGAACCGTCTGTGTTCATTCACCTCAGGACATAATTCAATGTAGTTAGTTAGCAACATATGGATTTGCCCTCAACAATCTCCACCAGTGTTGTAAACTTAAAAAAGAAAACACAAGCAACCCAAGCTGACCAATCATAGGTGGTTATGTGCATACAGCAGGCTGAACACCATGACCCCTTCAAGCTAAACTATAAATCAGAAAGAAAAGCAGTGCAACACATTACAGCAATATAAAGGCTTTGGCAGAGTTATTGTATGTGTTCCACTTAGTGGAACTTGTTTTTATGTGCTTTTTGAATGTTATTAAGTTTGTGTGGGGTAAAAAATCATGAAGCACTTTCTAGTGAAGAAAGGTTGGTGTATTGATAAAAGCAAAAAGCAATAGTACAATGGAAACAGACTCAGCAAATATATCAGGATATACATAACCATGTGACGTAAACCGCTACACTGAAGAAACGAAAAATTGAGCAAGACAGAAACGTCAGACATGCGTGCAGCAATGAGGAGACTGTAACATTCCATATTTTAATACATGAAGCACAAAAATGCAATCTTTCTATCATTGTTTTTGTTAATTTGAGATTTGACTGGCACTTTTTATAGTCACGCCATCCCATCTCATTCTTTTCTTCTGCAATGGTTTAACAGCAGCTGACTGGAGAATTAGCGTCAGAACTTCTAATAGTCACATAACAGTGGTGGTGGATGGCAATATGCATACATTTGCATTTTCATTCACAGATTTCCTAGAAACCCTGTAATAATGGGCTCTACGTTTGGTTGGAAAGTTGATTACTGAGAGCTATTTTGCACTAGAGTAAAAGCCTAAGGCTGACCGAACGGGGGTGGGGTGGGGGGGGGGCAATCAAATTGAAGGTTGTGCGGTGCAAAGGACATAGCCAGATATAAAGGCTGACAGAGACACCTGAGGCTACATAAAAAGGAGGAGAGACCATCGGGCCTGAAGGCAAACAGACAAAGGAGAGCGGCAAAGCTCTCAGCTAGCTCTCTGTGACCTCATTACTACAGTGGAGGCATGTGGGTGAAAACTGTGTGTGTGTGTGTGTGTGTGTGTGTGTGGAAATATTTGAGTCTGTTGTGTAAGGTCAGTCAGCTCTGCACTGCGCAACTAGTTACACAATGTATTGATAACTGCAGTCACTCATCAGTAGTCAGCAGTTACGTGTTCCCAATCGGTTCAAAACCATAATAGCAAAGTACCTCTAATGCTTCTCCAACCTAGCAAAAAGGTAATTCTGCTAATTTTCTATTTGCAGGATATTTTATTTTATTGATACATAGACGAGCGTCCTGTAACAATAAACCCTCTGTGTGCAGACACAAACATGTGTGCCCCTTGTTTCTCATTCCTGCACATGACAGGGGGCTGTGTGTAAATACATTGCTGTCACTGCTGGCCTCTATGTCTCAGCCATACAGGGGAATGTAGGGGAATCCCATCATGTCACAGCTCCCCCATTGTTTAATTCCCCATCTGCTTCAGGCATCGAGCTTCCCCTCCCTCCCTCCATCGCTACCTCCATGCCTACACCCCTCACTTCCTGTACCTCCTCCGTGGCTTCCTACCTTCTGTTTCTCCAAGACTCTCTTCACAAGGGTAACGACAACATCTGTAGTTTGTTCAAATGCCTAAAACAACATTTTTCTGACAATGACCTGCAGCATCTGTGCAAATGTTGTGATGTTGTTATTTTACCACAAAGCCTCGTAGGGAGGTGGTCTTGGTAGATGGATGTGGCAACAAAGTGTGTGAGTTTGACACTGGAGACCGCTGTTTGCATCCCAACAGCCATGACTATGATCTTTCTTTAACCTTAACCAAGTAGCATGTGTGGCTATACCTACCCTTGACCATTAGTAGTGTTGAAAGAATACAGAATACAATGATATGTCGAGATGCACTGACATTAGTGCGCACTGCAGCCACATGAATCACTTTGGTAACAGTCATTTGTAACATTATTTGTCATTACCTTGGAGGGCTTGTTGGTTTCTTCATCATTTTTTCTTTATACCATCATTCAAATACATCATCCACATACAGTTCAAATCAATTAATTTCATTTTACATCAGACCCAGGGAATGGGTTTGATGTAAGAGAAAGACATGCATAAGAAAGACATCAAGAAAATGAATAATTAAAAACACAGCTGTCAAACCAGTTCTGCAGCTTTGCACCAAAATGTCCCTTGAGCGCCACTCTGGAGATGTATTTTTCTGTCAGGGCTGTTATTTCCTATTGAAGTGAAAGTCATACACTGTATTTTATCCATTAATTTGATGATTTAATGTATAAAAGGACTATTTATACTGTGAATGGGGTCACTTGTAGTGACAAACCCAGATACACTTATCACCCAACTCTGCAGTCCCCCTCTGCTCTATGAGGTGTTCTTTCAGCTCATTATTTGGGTTTTACAACCCACAACTTTATTGTTTTGGTTCAGTCTCACTCATTTCCAGCAGTAGCAGGCAGCTGTTTTCAGTGTAAAAGCTCTGATGAACCCACTGCATATTTTTCATATATGTTACAATCTATTCATTATTGTGTCATCATGATTGTCATTACTGTCATTTTATTATGCTGGTCTATTCTGCACACACAACATCTATTTCCTGTCGGTCCATCCTGGGAGAGGGATCCCTCCTCTGTTGCTCTTCCTGAGTTAAAAGGATTTTTGGGGGATATTTTCCTTATCCGAATTGAAGGTCTAAGGAAAGAGGGTGTTGTATACTGTCCTGTGAGGCAAATTCTTGATTTGTAATTTTCTGCGATATCAGTCAAATTGACTTGACTTTACTGTAGACTACTTGCCCAACATTAAACAGCAGACAGACAAAGTTGGAAACTAGCTGGTGAATATAGTGAAGCGCCTGGCAGCTGAAGAGCCGTTTGGCCTTAGGAATTGGTGGAGACCAAAATAGCTAAAAGCAGTGTGAATACTGAACTTTCTTTTGTCAGGTGATCAGAAACTCAACTCATAATGAATGCTAGTTGCTTTGTTAATTCTGACAACTGTTTGCTAACACATTAGACATAACAATTTTAAAGGTATGTCAGTGTTCAGCTGCACTTAAGTGGCCAAAATATGATTTATTTATGTTATCATGTATTACATTTTAACCATTTCCCTGGCAGATCATTTCAACATACAGCACAGGTGTAATGACTGAAATTGTTCCATTTTTTGGGAAAGGTTCTATTTTTTGCCCAGAGTTAGCTGAACAGATCGATTCCACTCTCACGTCTGTAAAGTAAATAGGAAGCTGGAGGCAGCAGCTGGCTAGCTCTGCATAGTGCAAAGACTGGGGAAGAAAGAAACACATTGTATTTTATTTCAACTGTGATAACATAACAGTAATTATGTAATTACAGGATTATGTGCTGGACTATTTCTGTGCCACAAAAAAAAGTGTTTTTTTACAGATTAGACAGAGAAAACGTGTTAATCGGTGAGAATTTAACTTGCTGGTAGGAAGATTTAATCATTTCAATACCTTTGGACAAGCCAGGCTATGTCTGACTGTTTTCAGTCTTTATACCAAGCTAAGCTAACCAGCTACTGGCTGTAGCTTCAGAATAAACAGAATGATATGAAATGAGACACAAAAGTGAGAATAGTGGTCACAACTCTTCACACATTCAACATGAAATATTTCTTAATACCAACCTAGAGTATCAGTAAATTACAGTATCAGCTAAATACCTTGAACATATTTGTTAAGTTAGAGTTAATAAGTTTATCTATATATTTATTTTTAGCTTGTTATATACCTCTGTTCTAATTGTTGTGTTCGTGACATTTGAGAACATACTCATATTTTTGTGATATAGTGAGGAAATTCAGACTGAAGCTTCTCTCCCATGAGCCTCTGCAGATTGCACTTCCTCTTCTTCCCTGGGCTGACGCCTACAGCAGGATATCCTGTGTCACCAGCCTGCGCGTGTGTTTGTGAGGCCATCTAAGTGTACGCTATGGGGGTGCAGACGTCAGTCATTCGGCAGCACCACCCTTCTCTGAAATCCGCCAACCTTGTGGGTTCCTCCTTTTCTCTCTGAGATTGAATGAGGATACTGCACATCAGAGTTTTCTGGATTCAATGTCGTTCCTCCAGCAACCTGTGGGTGCTAGCATGTGCAGCCTTCCTCACAGGAAATCTCCATATTAAAAATTGAGAAATTTGAACTTGTAATCTGAATTTTGACACAGTGGTGACGGCAGCCTGCTAAAAGCTCCTTGAGGTGATTATCCCAGCTAAAGGCTCCCTGAGGACAAATAAACTCCTTGGCTTAATTTGCCTTCTACTCATGTTTGTCTGCCTGACTACCACCAAGCTTGGTCATTTATTCTCATGTCGGTGTCCCTCGGTGAGAGAGGCAGAGAAGGCAAAAGGATTGATTAATTATTGAGCATACCGACACATGGCTTCTTTCTCCTTTTATTCTCCCTCTGACCCACATAGTCAACCACCTGATCCTGGCTCCAAAACAAATTGAGCTTGCTGTCTGTCTGCTTTTGCGTGCGTGCATGCAAGTGCTTGGGTGCATTCACATGTAATTTAATCTCTTTGAGTCTACGTGCACAAAAGGAGAAAAGGAGTAAGAGAGAAGAAGAAGAGGCAGAAACAAGTGCAAAGATCTCTCTGCTAATGAAATCAAGCACCCCCATAAGCACATGAGAGATCAGCTGCACGTGTGTGTGTGTATGTGTGTGTGCGCAAAAAGCTTAATGTACATTCATGTGCGTCCATGTGAGGCATTAAGCGTCTGTCAGGGGGCCCCAAAGTATTCTGGAATAGAATGGAACGTTGGGTCAAAGGGTAAACTCACCTCCCTCATTTTTCACTCTTTCACTGCCCTCCCTTTTCCCCTTCCTTTTTCTTGGTCCATTACTTTTGTGCATCTCTCTCTCTCTCTCTCTCTCTCTCTCTCTCTCTCTCTCTCGTGCATGCTCATGCTGAGGTTCTCTTGTAGCCTTCTGTTTTCAGGGTTACTCTCGTTTTTTTAAAAGAGAGCTGGCCTTTATGGGAGCAGCATTTGGTCAGTTACTTAAACAACTATTCCCATACTCATTACATATTACTCACTGAAAAAGTAGGCAGAATTACTCAACACCACAAGTGATTAGTAACATGTTACATTAGCCTAGCCTTTTATTACTCAGCACAGCTCCATCAAAGAACACTAAAGCCACAAAACCCACAAGTCACAGCCTCTGTAATTTAACAAGTGTAGAAAGGAGACATTACTGTGTAGTTTGCATATTATACAGTATATAGACATTATAGTTAGTAGACAGCCTATATTTTGGAGGTATTTACTGACCATCAACAGTTAGCTTAAGTTGCCCTTGGGACTGCACACCATCATTGCAGTCAAGCTGCAAAGTCACCCTCCAACTCAACAATTAGTAACTGTTATGTATGGAAGTCTATCCCCATGGAACCCCATTTCTGCCAAAACAAGAGACATTATAATGAGAAATTTTCATGAAATAATGAATTAATTTTGCAACACAATGAGTATTGCAACATAATGAGCTAGTCTCTCAAAATAATCAGAAACTTTCTCAAAATTATCAGAAACATATCTCGAGATGATGATTGGGCTATTTAGGCTACAACCATGGGTTCCATCTAAGAGCTACTATGTGTTCTTTTTTTAATGAAATAATCAGCAAATGGTAGAAAGGTTTCAAATACGGAAGGGAGGATCCAATAATTAAAAAATATGAGTATTCTGTGTGGAATCTGCATTATAGCGAAGCAACATTTCTTGCAAAGGCTTCCTCCTTTAAATGGCAGACAGAGGTGGTATATCCCAAATTTAAAACTGATATGCAGATTATAAGATCACACCCTCCAGTTCCTCACTGCTCAGCCTTGGAGGAAAACCTTGTGCATTTATATAGCGCTTTTCTACCTTAATGGACATACAGAAAAACTGAAGGAACTTGGGGTTCAGTGTCTTGTCAGGACACTTCAACACATGGACAAGTGGAGCCAAGGATTGGACCACCGACTCTGGGATTCTCAAACGACCTGCTAAATTTCCTGAGTCACAACTGCCCCCGAAAGAAGGCTATGGCAAACTGATGAACTTCGTATAATCGTCATTTTCCTGCGACAACTTAACCTCTCATGAGATTTCAGAATAACTTTTCCTTGAGCGAGACTCTCTCTCTGGTTAAACAAAAAGGCCTTAATCTCTGTAAGGTCTATCTCTTTTGAGATTCCTTTAAGATATCTCATTTCACAAAGAAACACTTCAGCTGCAAGGTACATCCACAGAGATACGAAACCCTTGTCCTTAGTTACACATTGTAAATCTTACTCCTTCCAAACCCAGTCCAGGACAATCTAAAAACACTGCAGTTACACTTTGTGTGTACATGTTACACCATCTGCAGATTGGGAGTGGAAGGAAATGACACAGTGGACAGTTAAAATGATCTACGGCTCTCCACTCACCATTATTGTGCCCTCTCTCCTTAAGTCTTTCTGCATTTCCTTTTCTCATCTACCATTATCTTTCTACCTTTTCCCTCTCTTTCTCCATCTCTTTGTCTCCCTTCATGCCCATCTCTCCCTACCTCTCCATAATGAGTCTTTGTGAGGGACAGTAGCCTTTTAGCAGGGAGAGGAGTTAATGGCTTTGCTGATGGCTGCTGCTAATGTCTTTGGGCTAATGGCCTTGGCCACTGCTGATGATAACCGTGAACTAATAGCATGAATGACAGATAGCCTACTGCTTTCAGACTCACGCTCTGTATCAAGAATAGATAGATAGTCTCAGGGGAACAACTAGGAAGCCCAGTCCCCCTGAATATAGCAATAATACCCAGAAGAGCCATCTTTATTGTGATTAGATATCAAGATGAAGGCGATGTAAGTGTGTAAAATGTACAGTCAAACGGCAGGTAAAAATCACTCGCTTAAACTCTGGGTAGAACAAGAGCTTGCAAAGAAACCAACCAGCCACAGCATATAGGAAGTTTTCACAGTAATCAAATATTTGTTTAAATACTTTTGTAGTTATTAAAATCACTAACTACCAATTAACATAACCATGGCATTATAACATGGTTATAAAATTACCCTGCAGAGAACTGAAACTTGTGGTACAAAAGGAAAGCTTACACTAGAACATGTCTGATCATAGGTAACATGTCACCTTTAATTATTGGTGGAATGTAACTAAGCACAAGTACTGTACAACTTTGTATTCTACAAGAACTCTATAATGTTCATTTTATGCTACTTTATACTTATACTACATTTACCTGACAGCTTTAGTTACTAGTTACTTTTTAGATCAAGATTTTATACACAAAACATGTGATCAGTATATATATTATGATGTTATAGATTGAACTAACCAAAAGTATATAAAGCATTTTAAATGAGTTCCACCTCAACCAGCTATAACATAAAAGTACTGATTACATAATATAATGTTGTATCACTACTTTTGCTCAATTAAACAATTTGAATACTTCTTTGATTTTAAATTAAAAATGTTTTAAGTTATCACTGTATAGTCCTGCATTTGCAAGCATTTTGAAAGCTTTTACTCGATAATGCACTAAACTCTCTTAATCTATTAAGATAGACAGGCATTCCCCCAAGCAAAACAATCCATGCACCATGATGTAGTAAAACATTAACTAAAGTCTGACCCTGTGTAAATGTACAAGTATTACATACAGTGGGCATGATTATCATGCTGCAATAACATTATAACAGAAAAACAGAAAAACATTTGCATTGCATCTTAGACACAAAGCAGCGACCTGACCTGACGCCCCTTTTGGTAGGATGACATAATTTGCCCATAGGCAGCAGACATTTATTTTAATTAAACTTTTTGAGATTATTATTTTAAATTTATATTATATATATATATATTATATTCTCTCCTGATCTTCTCTAATTAGGCTATGTGAAATAACTTGTTCAAAGATCTACAACCTACAGTGAGAATGTTAATAGTCACAAGATCACTATATAGAGTCAAATTGTGTTTTCTGATCTTGTAGCCGAGTCAAAAAGCTGATATTTCAAATGTTTTCAGTTTGGTCGCAATATGAATAATGATGATTTGTACAGTTTGTGAGGAGTGAAGTGTGGACGTCAGTGTTATGAACAGAGTGGATATTTGCACAGGATTGTTGCAACACACCACAATGCACACACCACAATAATGTAGGAGCCATGGGAAACAAAAACGGATTATTTTTATTTCCACAGTATTGCTTGAGTTTTCTCCAATTTGTTGGAACTCGTGGGTTAACTTTGTGGTGGATGAGCATGTATGCAGTAGACTGGAGTTTGCCTTATGTTACGAACCAACAGTTAATGTTTGCTGTCTTTTTCTTTTTACCATAACTGTAATCTTTCCCTAATCTTAACCATTCCGTAGTTGTCATGCACATATGTTAAATAAATAACTTAAAAAGAAAAGAAGGTAATCTGGGGTTTTGTTGAATCGTCATATTCACATTCTGTCTAATGATACAGTTGGAAACCAATAAAAAGAAGGAATAGAATTTTATCTATATTGCCTAAATTAGCTCCCTTACACCATGGGGCCCTTCACTGTCTCCCCAACAACTGCTATCAAAGGCATGTTATTTCATATTCTGAACTTGATATCCCTTTTGATACGGAGAGACTGCCAGTGTGAAAGCTTCCTCCTGGGTATGTTGACCCTGCAAAAATGACCCCAATTAAGATCAGGACTGAGGACTGGATCAAATTCTGCAATGCATGGTGTGAAATTAATGTTTGGAGCATCGGATAGAACCTAAAATATAAACACATTTATGTTTCTATACAGTGACAGTTCTTAAGACATTCCAGTGAAGGATGTCTGGGGAGAATTGCCTTCTATATGGGAAGCACCTGGATCGTTAGAACAAATTGTCCCCAAGTTGTATGAAAGGGGTAATCAGGATCTTTCTTTACTTGGATGAGACTGTTAATATAGTTTTTAAGAATCCCATCTATCCACAAGTGAGATAGCTTATAAGCAGAAGATGTAGATGTTTAAAATGTCCGTGTGATGCAGTGAAGAATGTGTGATCGAGGAGCCTCTTGCAGGGAGGACTTTTTCATCTTAAGCTGCAGTTGGAAGGTCATCCAGCGGCAGGATGAAGAAGAGGCGAGGTCAGGGGGAGCGATGAAGAGCTAAGCGTCCCGCAGAGGCAGAGCCACTTGATAGAGACACGCCATTACAGTGACATACAGTCATTAGCCAGCTCAGCTCTTTGCTGCCAGACCAATATGTGCTGTAGCAGTTAGCATTCAGCTTGTGTTAATGGGGTAATTCCCATTCAGCTGGGATAGCAGCCGTATGAGCGATGTGTCACATCTATAGTCAGCTAGTGTAGCAGCCATGCAATAATTTCTCCACTCACTCCCGCATTAAATGACACTCAATCTTTGCCAAGAACGTGCCCCAACTTGTCCATTTTCTTCTCAGCCCTAAATTACACCTCACTGTCTCTATTACATACTTCACCCGCTCTCTAAATCACTTTCCGCTCTATGTTCCTTTTCTCCTCTACTTCTCTGGATCCCACTTTTCTCTTGTGTATCATAACCACTTTGCTAACTTTTTCTCTGCAAGGCAGGTCGAAACAGGCTGGTGATACAGAACACTGTGATGAATTTGAGCTCACATTTAAATGACGCAAACACACATACACCAAATGTGGAAAAGAATCTAATCATTTTCACAGTTTTTCTCATTGTCTTAATTAATCATACCTTTGGGGTGTCATTCACAGCATTAAGACTGGCTTAGATAGATAGATAGATAGATAGATAGATAGATAGATAGATAGATAGATAGATAGATAGATAGATAGATAGATAGATAGATAGATAGATAGATAGATAGATAGATAGATAG
>JAVQJL010060245.1:0-14930 GCA_036024295.1 Nannoperca obscura | reverse complement strand
CTCTCTCTCTCTCTCTCTCTCTCTCTCTCTCTCTGAACCCTGTTTCCAAAATGCTGTGTTCAAAAGATTAATAATTTCAGTTGAAAGCAGAAGTGACATCATGAAATTGCTTTTCTATCGTCTGGCTAATTAACCTTCTTGCTTAGTGCTCAGAATAGTCTCTTAGAATCCTCTTTGGTGTAACAGCAGTACTTCCAAAGAACGGGCACCAGAATTTCAACATAGACACGTTCCCCCTTTGACAGAGCTGTGACCCGTCTTTTTGGGATAATTCTTCCCAGATACAAAGTGGCAAGGGCTTAGCAATAGCATTCTACATTTTAGACATTTTGCTGACAACGACAGCATCCATTGGCTATGTTATATGGCTATGGGCTATGTTATATTGGCTATGTCATATAATAGTTATATATAGTAATATATAGCAAGTACTAAAAATACTGGAATCAGCTCATAAAATTGTAAAATAAAAATAAAAAGTAACACTCATGTAACTTGGACATGACATGACCTTAGTGTCATGAATGGTCACTATGGCCCTAGCCTTAGCTGATATGCAAATGCAAATTCAGTCTTAATAACTAAAATTAATAAATAAAACTAACTAAAATGAAGAGGACTTTAATACCTCTGTCTTTGCAACTCTATGAAGGAGGGATTAGCAACCAGCAGCGGCCACAATAAGCTGAAACTTCTGTCAATCTTCTTTTAATCTTTAAAAGAATATATCAAAGGCATCACAAAGACAGAATTTAAACGATCTATTGATACTGTAACATCTTTTGCCAAAAATGTATTGGTTTTATTTCAAAACAACATTTCAAGGAGCTTCAGACCATCATGTAATATTGATAAAGGTATCACAAGTGCAAATGTGTTAATACTGCAAAAAACTATTTTTAGAAAGCAGCACTGTTTGAAAATATCAAAGAGCCTCTTCTGCTCCGGTATTGCAAAGGCAGCCTCTAACCCCCCCCTGCCCGTTATAGATCACATTGCCACAGATCACTGACCTTTATGGTCAAGCGTCTCCAGGGACAACACTGAGAAGGATAACAGGCTCCAGTGAGAGGAGTCTACTCAAATGCCAGGGCAGCTGAGAGCCGGCCCACACAACATGGACTGCTTACTGGCATTACTGCTCCATCTCCGAGGCAGCAGTTAAGATTCCAAACTTAGACAAACAGCGTCTATAAAATATTAACATCAGGTTTCAAAAGCCCATGAACTGAAACCACAGCACTGCAAATATTCTATAAAATAACAGGTTTAAAAGATGAGATTCCACATATTCTCAAATTGAATTATATGTATTATTAAAATAATTGCTGTTTGAAAAAAATTGCAAAAGTAAAAATGTTTTTGAGTTACTAATTAATTCCAATCACTTCTACTTTGCTGTTTTTTCAATCTGTGTTAAGCCCAAAACCGGTTTTACAATGATAGTCCACCAGGAAAGAAGGGGATGATGGTTTTTGAACTGCTGCAAGATCTTTAAAGTGAAACGTGTGTGCAGGAAGTGCTGAATTTCACTGACAATAAGTTAACACTAAACAAAGTAGAAAGTGAGAAATGAATGTGTTGTTGCACTGATGGAATTAGTGCTGTGGAAATGGGCATTATGCTGAATCAAGACATCAGATAAACATAGAGGAAGTTTTGAGTTTGCTCCACAATACATCTCTTACCCCTGTAAGGAAAAGGAAACTAACAGACGTATAAGGTCTTCTGGATCAGTTCTTTTAGTTGTTCCAAAGGTTAAATCTAAAGTAAATGAAGAGGGCTTTTATGGCCTTAGCTGCTGGAATACTTTTCCACATTGTATTAGCTCCAACATGAACACTTTTCCCCTGTGTGGTGAAAAAAAACGAAAAAAAGAAGAAGACCATTCTTGAACTAGAAAGTTAGGTTTGATCTCTGAACCGTTGTCCTATGAAAGTTGTCCTTGAGCAACACACTCCACTCCCAATCTATTGCTCATTCATTGTGAGTATCTCTGGATAAGAGCATCAGCTAAATGTCAAAATTGTAAAATGTAAATTACAAGTTCAAAAAGGCTTCAGGAAATTCAAGGACACAACAAGCTTTGTCTCCACGACATGGCACGAATACAGATTATTGCACCCACTGAACAGAACACTAGTTTTTGAGTTTGTGAACAGATGTGCAGTGTTGAGGCCACAGACACGCACACACAGCCCTGTGTACGCACACAAAACGCAAACTTTAGTGCCTTGCTGTACGTCATCTTACTTCGATATTCTTTAGTCTTACCTGCTTCTCAAAGTTTATGATGTTACCTGCACTGCTGTAAAGAAATGGCTTGCTTGCTCTTTAAACTATAAGCGAGCCATAGTACGCAGCTCAGCTCCCAGTCTCTGAAGACAATCACTTGACGAGCCCAAGAGAGCATGGAGAGCTGCGTTTGTGGAATATTCTCCTAAACGCAAAGCAGTAAGCTATAGTTTACCCATTTGCCTACCAGCATCGCTCTCTCAGTACTCTCCTTCACCTTCTCTCAGCACACACTCATACAATCAAGGCTTTTAATGAGCTGGTTTGAATCAAAGTAATCCTTTCTTTTTACTTTTTTTATTTAACAACATGTTCACCACTGTTCTACCAGCCTCCATTGACTTCAACGTAAGGAAATTAAACCAGACAAGAACAGTGGCAGACAGGAAGCACAAATCACGCCAGGTCTCTGTGACTGTGGTTATGGTTAATAAAAAAGTGAGAATTAATTGCAGGTCTGTGATGCGACTTGAGCTCCACACCCTTACTTACAGCCTCGCTACATATAAAATACACCACTTTGTGCACTAAGTGCATTGGATGAAAATACTTAGGTGTGAAACTGCCCAATATGAATATAAATCCTAAGATACTGGACTGTTCTAATAATATCTGCAGTGGTTCTCAAGTTGTGTAGGTGGTTGCAGAAGGAGCACACATTAGCAGGTGAAAAATGTGTGGTGGAACTTAAATGAATCCAACGCGGCCAATGTGGCCACAACATAAAAACGAGTGCTCTCACTATCTAGGCTATGAAGATTAAATAAGATATAGATATAGTTGTCTGATTAGACTAACCCTAATCAGACAACTATATCATATCAGCTATAGTTGTTTAGATATCTATGTTACTTCTGTAATGTATTTATGTATTATTAATGTTAAATGTTAATGTTATATTAATGTAAAATTAGCTCATTAGCTAACTCTGTCAAATTTACATTGATGTGTAAACTGAAATGTTGATCAATGTGTATTGTCCCTGGCAAATAAGTAAGTATAAATAAAGACATTAATAAATTTGTGTTAAATAGACAGATTTTGACAGGTGAAGCCCATCGAGCAAGTTTATCAGTCAAAAGTGAACTCTTAATTAACATAATAAAAAATCACGTAAAAGGTGAAAAAAACATCCAATTCATGTTGCCAATTATGTTATTTCATTAAACTCATTCTGCCAAAAATTGTCCTTAGTATTGTTAAGGGTTAATAGATCCCACTGCACTATATGCACGGTGGTAAGTTTAGTGCCTTTACAGTAAGCTTACAACACCTTACCTTTTTCAATATCAGCAGTGTGGATCAGAATACATTTACAGCTGCACCATTATCTCTATATTACTGCCAATTTACCATTGTGAAACTAGAGGCCAGAAAGACATGTTGATATGTTAGTTAATAGGGAGAAACAATAACTAAATGCACAACTGATCCTTACTATGAACTACAAAATATACACGTATCAGTGTCAGTAAACATTTAAAGTGTGGTACTGCAGGTGTAAATGTTACCTAACATCTTATATGTAAGACACAATCTGAGGGGCATAGCCATGCCTTCCATCAATCAATGTTGTGTAATCGTGAATTGCACAAAACCCTTTGTTTTTGACAGATTTACCTGAGTACACCTTCCTGGTCCTGGACTATACTACTATGCTGCTGTGATGTAATCCCAGGAGGACCTGAAAATCCTTTCATCCTGTTGATTCCCTCAACTTGAAATCACTACTGCTACTACTCCACTCTCACATCCACTCCACTCTGCCGCTGAATATAGAAACACTAAACACCACACGTCATGCTTGGATCGTCCCACATTCTATGACTGTGTTGTAGGTCAGCCCATTGTTCCTTGTGCACTCACTGAGATGCCGTTGCCTTCTGCACTTTCACGGGACACGTAGTGCTTAAAAAGTAACTGCAGTCCAGTCATGATCTCTTTCAGAGCGTTTTTTTAGACTGCTAACTTCACTCTTATGTGCGTGTGTCAGACCACGTTCCACATCCTCCCACACAAAAGCCTGGCAGGCACACACGCGTACACAATATTCTCACACACTTGCACAGTTGGAGAGGATCACATTCCTTTTTTTAATACAGGATGACTTGCTGAGTGCAAATGACAACACCTTGTTTTTACACGTATTCAACATTCGACTTTCAGGCCAAGTAGCAGAGTGTGAAGAGCTCACTGTGGCTCAGTTGCCAAGGTGATGACTATGATGCCCATATGGACGCCACTGTTGGGAGCGCAAACTTTGCAGGAACCCTTCATCCATGTTTGCTCATCTGACCAAGAATATACTTACTGAATTACTGGTTTCTCACTTCTCCTCTCTACAGTTTTCCCAGATGGAATTTGAACCAGCAAATCTCCACTCTCAGGCTACATCCACACTATTACGTATTCATTTTAAAACAAAAACGATCTCCATCTACACGACATCACCGCTTCAGAAAAAATCTCCTCCCACACGACACGCCTGAAAACTGGTACTGTTTTACTGGGCATGCAAGTGCCGGTGCCGTTGGTTGCCTAGTTATTTGCAAGAAATACTTAGAACGAAGAACAGCAATGAAGAAAAGTGAGAGCAGAGGTTTCTCTGCTAAGACCGGCAAATTAATTAATAATTTTTTATTAATGTTGAAGTAACCACTGGTAGTCAAGGCTAGTCTTGTATCATGGACCTTTCGTCTGGGAAGGGGTCACGTGATGGGGCGTGACGAATCTGGGAAGGACACATTGTGTCATGTCATTGTTTAAAAAGATCTCTCCTCACTAAAACACAATCCAGAGTTTTCAAACTAAATCTGGGTCAGCGCTTTCAAAGGTCTCAGTTTTAGGGGTTAAAAATGCCGTAGAAGTGTGGAAAGTAGGTGTTAACTTCTATATGTAACACACTATTCAGTGTAGATTAATGCTCACTCCTCTACCCAAGAGGCTGTTTACCACCCAGGAGTACAGAGAGGAGGACGTGCAGAGAAAGACAAACAGACCATTTATCACCTTTAAAACCAGATTGGTATGGCAGTCAGTGGCGAAGATGATGATGATGATGATGATTGTAGTCTTACTGCTTCTAACAAATCCCTTCATGGCTCTGACCCACTGCTGCGCTATTTCTGAGCCCCCATTGTAGAAACACTGCAGTCTCAACACAGAAACACAAGGAGGAAAAGCCTACAGTTTTCCTCAAAACATTAAGGCTAAACCCCTCGTGGGATTTATTATTATCACAGTTGCTGGCAGATAACGCATTCATTAATTCAGAAATGATAAAGTTAAACAGTTGAGCAAGTAAATAAAAGCTGGTCTTTTCTGTTGTGAGCGCATGAGCCTTTCAATGAACCAAATAGAGAAAATAGTGATTTTCAGCATTCTAATTTAATATAATATATAACTTATTTCATTACAGCCTGAGCTTAATGCATAGCAGCCACGGCACTCCCCACAACCCCACATGGCATTAAAGTATAATGAGACAGGACAGGAACTGTTATTAACTTTTTTTCCTGCAGCCCTCTCGATGCTGTCAGGGAACCAACAGGAATGGTTTTCTAGATGATTCTTAGATGAAGGCAATCCTCCACAGGGATCCTGTCTTTTGTGGACCATGAACCGTGCGTAGCAGCTGACCCACTTTACAGTGTTTGTTGAGTTTGCTTTTGTTAAGATGCTTCACAGGACGTTCAAGGGGAGTATTCATGCCCTGGATTGTGGCAGCTTACTATAAAAGAAAGGGATTAATTACCTTATAAAAACGTATCGACAGAACACAGGGTAATCTAGAGATAATGAGAGCAATTAAAGCTAAATGAAATATTTATAAGGGTGGATATTTCTTCTCTGTACTTTGCCCAGCCAATACAAGTCCCATAAAGGGCTCTTTCTCCTGAGGGGGAACTATGGCCTCTCTGAATGCAGCTTGCATACGTGCCAAACACAAGGCAAGAGAGAGAGATTCAAAGAGGCATGAATTGTCTGGAGCATACACTGTTCCTCCATAAACACTACTGTCAAATAAGTCATTGGCGTAATAAGAAGCTGTGTGTGACCAGTGGATACAGTTAGCCATGGAAGCCTCCACTGTATGGGGATAAGATACCATTAATATTGTTCATTTCAAACCTCCACTTATAATGATGAAGACATGTTCAGGGCCAAGCTTGGCAGTACAAAGTCGAGACAGAAAGTGAAGAGCTGTGGATACACACGGCAAAGCAGGAAAGCACACACTGGCAGTGTTTATTGTCTCCACATACTCTGTTGGAATATATCCCAATGGCTTGCTGAGAACAAATTTCTTCACTTTCTTCACTTCACTTTCAGACCATTTCCAGGGCACGACACGGCAGTTCTTCTATGCAACAACTCAAATAGAAGAAGCAGGAGCTGCAATTTTTTTGATAAAGGTAAAATGTGTCACAACATACCATTTTAAATAAGGCACTGTGATGCTACAGAGATGCCCTAGCCTACAAATCATATTCTCCAGATGTATGGGAACATGCTTGTTTGGTACAGATCCCCGTAAAAATCTTTATATTTTTTCCAGTGAAACTAAAATGCAATAAGGACCATTCCCAATAAAATCGTGACCATCATGGCAATATCTGTCACAATAATCACATACCGTTCAGCCCTGGTCCTGAACTTTGAAGAAATCAAAGGTTGTGTCACAGTTCAGTATGCCAGACACTGGTGGCTTGGTATGGTGGTGTATTTTGCTGTGAAGCAGCACCAGGTTCACCTCTTGCACTCAGAGACACACACAGCAACAGGCAGAAAATGCTATCCAAGTCCAGATCAGATGAGCAAAGCTTCATCAGACCAGATCGTCAATTTTGAGGGGCCCTGAGTCCTGAACGCTCTCTTATGTAGGTAACCATGTATGGAAAAACTAGTTCAAATTGAAAGGGGTGAGGTCATAAAGTGATTTTTGAAGACAATAACAGAATGGTGACAGCTCCAATAGAAACAAAATGCAACAAAGCACAATGAAAACAGACTTAGTAAATAGATCATGAAATACATGAAGTGTGTGAAAACATCAGATCTGTGTGGAGCAATAAGGAGGCTGTAACCTTCCTCATTAATACACGGAACAGTACCATATTTTTCTTCAATTTAGGTTTCACTAGGACTCTTCAAATTGTCTTGTCTCATACCTGTCTGCAGACCGTGCCTTTTTTGTGCAGACCCTTATACTCCTTAAGAGCACAACTCCTAGCTTTCTGTTTCAAACTCTCCCGCTGTCCGGTCCCTCAAAGGTCAGTACTGTCAAAACAGGCTGCTAGTGCAAATGTCAAAGTTCACCAAAGTTACTCTGGAGACAAAAGAATCCCATAGATTTACTTCCCAGTAAAAAAATCCACAGATTTTGCTCATTCCATTGAAAATATTTGATTTTGCCGGAAAATTTCCCAGTTTTACGTGCTGGTTTGACTGGGTCTTCATATACATAGTTTACAATAAAAAAATACTTGACTGTCTATGTGCAAACAATTATCTGCATAGATAACAGCACTCTGACTAGTAGGCTATATGCACAAATGGGGGCAACATTAATTAGTGTTGCCAACTCTCGTGAGACACCCTTTCACATTCTCACGCTGCCCAACAAATCTCACGCCAAAACACTGTGACAGCCACAGAGATGAACAGGCGAACGTACATACAGTTGGTTATGTACTGTAACCCCCACCAAATGAGTATAGAGTACAGGCTCTTAAATTACTCTCAGTTTGGTCCGCAATATCAACGTGATGGCTATTGCTGTGTTGACAGCTGTTCTGTCAGAAAACCTTGCGCTGGAGCGCATAAGGCGTTTAAGCAAGCTAGTGAGTGAGTGTGTGTTCATGTATTGGCTATGTGTCTGGAGTAGAATGGGTTATTGTGTTCTTTTGTGTTTTTTTGTTTATTTCAGGTTCTGCTTCTTGTGAACATTTAATAAAACTGTGTAGTTTTGATAGTGGAAACAACATGTCTTTGAATTTGCAGATGTGCCCTTTATAGAGTTTGTGTGTATTTCCCAGTTTGGCGTAGTCTACTTAAATCTTACAATATAGTGGGACCCACTCTCGCCACATGTATAGGGTGCAAACTTATTTAAACCCTGATAGTGAACTGAGTCCATATGTGCATGGGATAAAGTGCACGTGCATGTATGCATGATCAAGCAAATGGGCCATGGAATCAAATGGTCACTCCAGCCAGATAACCAAAGTTGGCATTCATAAAACCAAAACATTTTAGCAATGCTAGCTAGCAGTGTGGCTCTAGGGATGGTGATGTTGGTGGCTCCACCTCTTTGGTCTTGGCTGAACTATTTCAACATATAATTGAACATTGTCTCCAGAGGATGAATCAAACTGACTTTTTCTCTAGCCATGATTGATTGATTCTGTAAAAAATGTAATTTGTCCATAAACCATAACCATAAAAATTAATAACATTTTGTACTTTACATTTGGTGCTAATTAGCAAATATTAGCAAGCTAACATGATAGAATAACATCTAAACATTACAAATACCTTTAGCATGAGAATTAGCATGCTGATGTTAGCATTGTCCTAATAAGTGTTTTTTGCTTCATTTAAATATTTTATAAATGAAAATCTAATTTTTAAAAGTGTCAACAGATGTGTCAATGAGGTGCTGGACTTTATCAGCTGTGTGTGCTGAATCCTTCACTCCTGTCACCAGTTGAGTCAGACAGTTGAGGCAGATTGGCACCCACTTCACAGTGTTTGGTGTTGCCATTCTCTTCATTAGTGTTTTCTGAATCATGAAAGCAACAGGTGTATGTGTGTTTGCAGGAGAAACATGGTATAAAGACACACACAAAGCATACAAGCCCCAACAAAATGAAATAAGTGAAAACCAAAAACACAGTGATGTGTGGACAACTGGGAGATAAGGTGACAGTGATTATTAAACACAGAGACTGATTCTTCCTCTTAGCTTGGCTTTCTGACTCCCTGAATACACGTAATGATCTGAAAGTATTGCAGTCTGATGCAGGTTTAGATGACATTTTAAATGAGAGGCTTTGTTGTAGCTCAATACAACTGTGCAGTGTGTGAACTTCATTAAACTACAGTGTAGGACAATGAACATCTCTCCTAACCATTTAAGGTAACACAGCTAACACATCTCTAGTTCCACAGTGGTATGTGCTGGTGGAAATGAGTTGTGTGGTTTGTCCCTCTTCCAGCTACTTGTATCATGGTCCTCATCACAGTGTAACAGAAGTGTATCTGTCAAATTTCAGTTCACCACGGAGATCCATCAGCCACCAGATAAACTAATGTTTACCTCCAGCTCCTGATAGAGGAACTCTCATTCCATCCGCTGAGGATAAGGAAATGTGTCCAGTATGCTATGAAAAATTGAAGAAATATTCAACTGAATATATATAGACACACACCCGGTGGTGTGTACAAGTGTAACACACCGCTGTTGCGTTATTAACCGCTAATGCCAGTTTACTGCCATGAAAATACAGGCTTTTCTTGTTGGTATTATTAGATAAACTGTTAAACTAAAACCATCAGTGTCTATTGCAAGATGTATGTATGAATTTATGCACTCACAGTAGAGTCAAAATATGCAGAATTTTAAGTTTTCAGGACCACAATCTGAAACAGTTAGTATATCTATTAAAACTAATAAAACACTGCTACCACTACTGTTCTTGACTATTTAAAAAGTAATTTTCTATACAGTACTTTCAGAAGATGCAACAGATATCTCCAAACCCGGATAACTATAACCTAAACTAATAGACAGGAGGCACTACATATTTTTTGTGATTTGGGTCAACTAATTTCAAGTATTACATTTCCCATAGCGCCATAGCCACCCAACGTAGATTGATCACTTGCCCATATTTAAAGCAGCAGTGGAGCAATAAAACTCGTTAATTATGCTTTTCTACTATCCTTAAATGAATAATTAATGTATGAAAAACATTTTTTAAAAAGAGTTTAGTTTCGATAGTTAGAGAGTCAAACATTCGGGGACATTCTGTATTTATGCAGCCTGAGACAAAAATGTATAAACTTAGCTCCAACAAAATGCTGACTTAAACTGCAAAAAACCACAAAAGATCAACCATCTGTGAAGCACAGTCGGGGAGAACAGACGATGTCGTCCGTGCAGATCCATCCATTAGTTCTGGAGGCGACGGATTTCTGGTGCCGTCAAGCCGTGGCAGCCTGCATGCCCAAATCCCTGTTTGTTTTCTCCAGGTGTCTCAGTAATACCAACACCCCCTCTCCCTAGCACACAGTGACTCATGGTGCATTGCTCAAGGGCCAAATGCTGAATAAGAATGGCTCCCTCTGCAATTATCAACAATTATCTTCAGCTTGTGCGCGTACTGGAGGAGACAGCTGCCACTTGGATCAGGGAGGTCTCTGCTACTCAGCCTGCAGTGGAGTACTTGCAGAGATTCTGGATGGAAGGCAGAATCTGACAGGCTTTACTTCACTGAGTACTGAAGGGCATCTCATGAGTGTGACCTAGTTAATTGGTGCTTACATACTATGAGACAGTTTGGTGCAGGACTAAAATATGGACACATCAACATATTGACCTGATGGTGGTGCTAGATGGAAAGTCAGAGAATCACCAAGTTATTATAGTTCATCCTGAGGGGAACATGAATGTCTGAAGAATATTTCATGAGAATCTATTATCCAATAGTTGTGGATCAAAGTGGTGAATCGATGACCAACTCACATGCCAACACTGAAGCAATGTAGGCCTGTGTAGAACTATTTTAGTCTTGGCTTTGCTTTTTCAATAACCAAGGTAGCAGCTGTTGCCTTGAGGGTCTGCAGTTGGCCAACGACTTCAGAATTTGATTCAAAAACTGAAAATGTTGCCACTAAACAATTTATAACATTTTGGTCTAAAACTTTATGTGATTGCAAAACCCTGACTCACTAGTAAGTGATGTGATTGGAAGTCGCTTTGGATAAAAGCGTCTGCTAAATGCCTAAATGTAAATGTAAATGTAAATGTACTATGATGCTGGTCCAAAATGAAAGGTTTCGGAGGAAAAAACACCCAGTTCCCTCAGCAGCAATGAGTAGACTGAAGTAAATTTAAGTTTTATCTTAAGTCGCACTGTTACTGATATGTTAATGGTGGTGAGGCAATCAATTGTAGCTGGACAATTAGCTGTCACTGCGTGTAACGACTGAATCCGGCATGTCACCCGCCTGCAACCCTAGTCTTATTTTCATGTCCACTGAGCATGGGAACAATGAATGAGACTTTGAAGCATGCTAAGATGTCAGTGGCCTCAGAAATTGCAGTGTGACATAAGACAAGATGACAAGAACATGTGCATAACAATGGACGAAGATTGCTTTTCGTGCTGCCCCCCTACCCCCACCCGCCCCACTCATGACCCCATCATAAGACTGTGCCACCCATTTCAAATTCAAACCCAGTTCATTTTTCCTGCAATTGTGTCTCTGTGACAGCTGCTATTGGGGCAGCAGCACACTCTTTAGTTCTGATGGGACTGGAGCCTCTCCTAATAATGGCATGCATCTCGGATTCTATCATTTCACCGACAGCATTGTATCAATTCATTCAGGCTTGCATGTGAAAGGTAAGTGGTGTTGTGTGGGGCCATGTATTTCTGTAAGAACTGATCAAAACACAACAGCTCAACATACACTCAAGGAAGTTGCCGCTATTCAGGCTGTCAAGAGGTTCAGTGTGACCTCTAAAAGGTATTCATTTTTTCCCTAACATGCAGTTAACTGCCACAATGTGTTTCATGCACTCAAGTACTATTCCGTCCCCACAGACATGCTGGTCTTACAGCTCTGCCAGGACGCAACACAGTCCTTGTGCCACTGTGTGCTCTGGTGCTTCTGGAACTCATGCTGAGCCCTCTTCCAGTTTCTGTGTCCAGCATGTTTTAGGGTTTTACCAAATGTGCAATTTTTTTCTTTCTTTCTGAATAATCCAGCAATTTGAGGTTTTGGTACCAAGGACCTTCAAATGATTTTTTTGGAGATTATCTTATCTCTCCAGATAAGCAGCAATTTTAACACTTTTCTAATCATTGGCACATCAGAGCCTCTGTACCCTGACCAATACTTTTGTTTGTATGATGCATCTGGTGTGTGCTATGGGCATCAAATGACTTGCCTTGATGTGATGCATTACTATGTGACATGGCTGATTTGTTTCTCAACATTAGTTTTTGTTTTGTATAATTACATGTACAAACATCATTATTTCAGAGGTAGAACGTGAGAATCTGGCTCATGAGTCACTGTTGACTTCTCCTCTTCCTCCCTTCTAATCATTCTTCTGAATCTGAATCTGAATCATTTAACACCCTTATTGTCATGCCTACATGGAGGGTGTGTGAGAGACAGCCCATGTGAAACATACACGAGCTGTGTGTGTGTGTGTGTGTGTGTGTGTGTGTGTGTGTGTGTACGCCTACACGTCTAAGAGAGAGAGCAGACAGGCAGAGACAGAGAGGAGAGCGGGTGGCTCTGTCCTTTGTTCTGCCTGAATGCCTCCTCCAGCGCAGCAAGTGTTTATCCCGCTGCTCTCTCACTCATCCTCAGTCTCTGCTTGGACGCGCTGTTCACATTAAGGTGGAGGAAATACATTTTTGCATCCCTGAACATGAGTGACAAACCTCCACCTCAACAAGTCCTTAAGAGGTTTATCTTTACAGAGGTTTACAGCTTCAGCTCTGGTTTGAAATAAATCTGGTGAAACATGTTACTGGTGTGATCTAACTTGTTTTGAGGCCAGTTCAACATGAATTACCTGAATAATATTAAACTGTCTAAAGTAAAGCACTACATATCCTTCACTTATGTTAGTACGATGTTTCATAAATGCTTTTCACGTTTTGTGAAATGCATTGTGTTGTATCCAGTCAAACCAGAACATACACACAGAGTGCTAGAACTATCAGCAAATCGGCGTACTCTTTAATAACAGCATCTCCGATGTTCACTGATCACTCATAAACATCCATCAATCCACGCAGTGATCTTTAAAAAGAGGCTCATTGTAACTTCAGCTTTTGCCTCATAGTGACCCCGTTTGGATGATTCCTCGAGTATCAGCAGCAGTCCAGTGATTAATGTTTGTACATCCATGATTACATTACAAACAGGAACTGTTAGCAGCTAACGCAGCATGTCTTTTTATGGTGCAGCTAGATTCAAACTACTATTTTCAAGGTTAACAATGATTTTTCACGTTAAGGAGACAAAGGTTACACAGAACCAGTATTTCTCTTTAAGCCGACAGCATTATCATCTAAAGGCAGCTCACAGAGACAGTGGGATGTAAACAGCTGTTTCCAGAGACACAACAACACAGATAATGGCACAGTGTCATGCTTCTAAAAGGCTATTTACACAAGAAGACAAAGCACTTTCAAGGCCTTTGTAAGTGTAGATTTTTTGCTTTTTTGACACTATGTCCTCCTTTATCCTTTTGTGTTTTGTATTATTGATAGCTTCGGCATTAGTTAACAATGGTGAAAGTTGAACATTTCTCGATTTATTCTGTGACTTCAACATAGAGAGCCCCTATGAATTTCATAAAACCAAAAATAATGCACACAAGGACGTACAAATTCCTCTGTTGTTAATTAAACGTGCCTGTAAAAAAGAAAACTTTAAGCGGTGCCTTGAATGCCAAATTCAAATCCCGGCCGAGTAAACAAACATTTGAAACTAAGAGTTTTGCCCGGCCCCAGAGGTAATGGTTTGTTAATCCTTATAACAGCCTCTGTTGGTTTCGAAAAAGGACGAGAATATCCCAAGGATACCTGCAGTAATGATAACGCTGATTAAAGCAACTCTGATTTATGTGTCACACCCCAATCGAAAAATGAAAGCTAAATGTGATATGGGATAATTGCCCAGGGTTAAAACAACTGCAGCCACGACATTTGCTGATTCACTTGGGTGATTAGAGGAGTGAGGGGTGTGTGTGTGTGTGTGTGGCTCTATAAAGCAATTTTGAAATCAAGCAGATAAACCCAAAGATTTATGGTGGTCAAGCTGTCATTTTTTATTTCCTGCAAGGTAATATACCAGTTCCTTAATGACCCCCCCCCCCCCCCATATCCGCTGCTACCGTGTACAGAACAAGAAATGCCACTGAAATTTAGGTGCAAGTTTTTTTCTGCTAATTAAAATGTTCTTTAGTTACATGTTCTGTGCCGTCTTATGATGAAGAAATGTTTAATGTAATGTAATAACATTTTGACGAGTCAAGATTCAAATTGAGATATCTCTAGTTAGAGTGACCCATTGAGCTGTGCAGAAGGTTTAACTAAAGACCACCTAAAACGTCAAAGCTAAAACATCGGTCGCTTTAAATACTAAATGATGTGATTCGTTTTGTTCAGGAAGCTGTTGGTAGGAAGATGGAAAAACCAACCACCAACTTGCCAGGAATAAGTGGTGACAAAACCCACTGCAGTTCGCCTACAGAGCCAACCGGTCTGTGGACGATGCTGTGAACATGGCCCTCCACTTCATCCTCCAGCACCTAGACTCCTCAGGAACCAATGCGAGGATCCTGTTTGTGGATTTTAGCTCTGCCTTCAACACCATCATCC
>JAVQJL010060235.1:0-28844 GCA_036024295.1 Nannoperca obscura | reverse complement strand
GTTTGTCTGCTATATGATATATTTAACTGAAATTGCTGATCCGAACAACCAATGATTTATAAAGGAAAATCTTGAAAATGATCAGGGGTGCCCAAACTTTTGCATGCCACTGTATCTCTCTCTTGTTCCTGGAAAATGCCTAATAAGTCCCCCACACCCACCACCACCCTCCCCACTGTTAATATCTTCCACTTCAGTGACAATTTGGAAATAGGACACAGATCAAAGTGTCGGGGGCTGAGTGGTGGATGGGGGTATTTTGGACGGGGAGTGGGGATTGGCCTAATAAAAGGTATGTGGACTAATTCAACAGAGACCTCGTGGCATTGGCTGGTGAGGGGAGACAGCATGTGTAAATCCTCGCTAAACTCCCAACCCCCCCCCCCACACACACACACACACACATACAGAACGGCCCCACAAGCTGAGAGAGTGGCTATTCATGGAGGATAATGCACAAAACAGTCATTATTTTCACTGGCTACAAGATAGTTGAGACAAGAGACATAATTATGTATCCAATAAAAGGAACATCCTGTTGGGCTTACCCGATGGTCATTAACAATGAAACTTGTGCCTCATGGACCTTTGTAATACAAGACTAAAATCACACTAGCCTAGTTAACCACTAAGAGATTTATAATATTAAACAAACTTATTAATTTAAGTTAGGAAGAGATATTTATATTTTTCATTTAACATTTATGAATTGAATTTCTTATATTTCCAAGAATCTATAAGTATATTTATTTTCCTATTTTATTGATATTATAATGAGACGTCTAGTCTTCAATATAGTTGGAGGAATATGCTCAGTAAAGCAGCCCAATATGCCACTTTATGGCCACTCTTTGGCCCCTTGAGGCATCCTGCCCTCTGGGCTCACTGCTGTGTAGTAGATGTGTTCTTAACATGCATTAATTAATCCTCAGCATAACATTTCTTTGTTTTGCAGGAATTCTCTGCACAGCCACATCAGACAAGTGTCTGTCTGCACCCTGTCAGAACGGAGCTTCCTGTGTGGACACCATGGATGATTATGCCTGTATCTGTACCAGAGAGGGGGTCCAATACATGGGCAAAAACTGTGACAAACTCTATGATGCCTGCTCCTTTGCTCCATGTGAAAACTGCACCAGCATCCCTGGCACCTCAGAATACCACTGCATCTGCCCGGAGGGACTAACAGGTGATAACTGCACAGAGGAGGTGGACGAGTGTCAGAGCAACCCCTGCTCCGAACCCCGTTCTCTGTGTGTAGACCAGCTGAATGGATACTTCTGCAGATGTCCTGCTGGGTATGGAGGACGGGACTGCAGGACACATGTGACTGACTGCATCGATGAACCCTGCAGGAACAAAGGGAGTTGTGTATTACAACCAGAGGGCTTTGAATGCCGCTGTGCACCAGGGTTCGAGGGGAAGACCTGTGAGAAAGATATGAATGAGTGTTCCTCAGAGCCCTGTCAGAATGGAGCTATCTGTGTAGACGGAGTGGCAGAATTCCACTGCTTCTGTGTGCCGGGTTTCCAGGGCTATAATTGTGAAATCGACATCAACGAGTGTGCTTCACGACCCTGTGAGAACAACGCCACCTGCATTAACGAGAAGGACCACTACGAGTGTGAGTGCCTAGAGGGCTTTGCAGGTACATCCAAAAGTCTCACACACACACACACACACACACACACATATCCACATGAATGTACAGTACAATATTTGCTTGGCAGGTGTATATAAAATGTTAAAGTAGGACACTTCAAGCATACATATCAGTCAGTTGTTTAATTACTGTTTTAAATCAGTGAATGAAGAATTCACTTCTATGAACTACTATGAGGAATATGAAGAATAAGAAAAGTCAGAGAGCTGTGAATGAAGATTTAACACTGTGTAACTGTGTGTCATCATTAATCATCTCCTCAAAGAACACATCAGCAGTGAGACTGGGACTCGCTGACAGCATTTGTTTGTTCCCCTAGAGGGTTTTCTACTCTCAGCACCAATCTTTTATCACTTCCAGAGCATTTTGTTTGTTCCTGATAAACTGGGCACGAGGAGTATTTTAAGTGCACAGTAAGATGTTTTTAGTCAGAAATCTTATCTGCAGCTCAGATAACGTCTCTGTGCAGAGTGAGAGAAAACACTCACGTCTTGCTTTTCTTATGCTCCTTTCTTACTCCACAAACCTGCTCTGTGTCAGCTTCATGTTATCTATAAGTGGTCGGGTTAGATCAGCACTCCTGCATTCTCATGTCACTCTGCTGGTTTGGAGAATGTAAAGAAAAGTGTTTATCATTGTGTGTATCTGGAGACCAGAATAGATCACTGATCTTGACATTTGGGCAGTTCAGTGTGGTTGGTGTGTTGATTTATAAAAATGTAACATGATTTTGCTATACAATAGCAACATTTTATAACATCACTGTTATCATCATTATCATCATTACGTTCATATTTATCTCCCAGTACTTTCTAAAGTAACCTCCTAACTTTCTCCTCCTCCGCCAGGAGTCAACTGTGAAATTGAAATAGATGAGTGTGAGTCCAATCCCTGCCACAACGGAGCCACCTGCCACGACCTGGTCGCCCAGTACTCCTGTGAGTGTCTGCCCGGGTTCGACGGCATCGACTGTGAGGTTGATGTTGATGAGTGTGCCAGTGAGCCCTGCCAGAACGGAGCTGTCTGTCATGACATGGTGAACAGGTAGACCAAGCCTCAATCTGGATTTACTGTTTGTAGGAGCTACAACATTGAAGATTGTGATTGAAATAGTGAAGACAGAGATACCTGGGTAGCATCAATCAGATGTTCCCCCTATCGCTCTTCTACATAGCCCCAGTTTATGCCTCTCATTTATTATCCTTTTTCCAAGTCACACAGCTAAACATCCATCCAGTCCCAAAGGTGGTTTAACAACATTCTGTGTTGTAAATGTATTTCCAAAATCTTCAGTCTGCTGCACGAAAACAGATTTTTCACTCCTTTTTTTGTTGCTGCAACATTTCCTTTCCAGTTAGCCAGAAATACGTGTCTTTGCTCTTTTCGTATGGCACAAAGAACAGGCAATGACCCAAACAAAAACCCAACATTTTGAGGTGAGAAAAGCTGTGTGGAGCTGAGATGGGATAAGAAAGCAGGCTCCACATCAACCAGTTGGAACTGTGAGAAACCTATCAAAGATGCCCAAAATATTTCCCCACAATAACTCCTTAATGGAACAAAGATTCCTTGAAGTCACCAGACACACATTAGAAGTTAACATTAATTGGCGATTGTGGGAGTCAGAGTCATTTTTGGTACTTCATCTTCAGCCCTTCTGCATTAGTTTCAGCTTTCAGCCACTTGGTTTGCACAAATAACATTTTGATATCCTGCTGTATAAAAACGTGTGTCTTGCAGCTATGAATGTGACTGCAGTGAGACAGGATTTGAGGGTGACCACTGTGAAGTGGATATCGCTGAGTGTGCCTCTGATCCCTGTCAGCATGGTGCCACATGTCTAGAGGGAATCAAAGGATACACCTGCATCTGCTGGCCAGGTACTGAACTACGTGCTAAACACTAAGCATTTCTGTCCCAACATATGGGTATGCAAAAATTGCGAACTGAACTGATTGGGCCGCTGTCCATGTGTCCAGAGAACGTCTAGCTGTAGGTTTTCACAAAACCCCAGTAGATATGCAAGCAGCGTGTAAGATTCCCACTGAGACACAAACTGCCCACACAGAAGAAACCATTTGGCCTGCAACTAATACACCTAAGTGTACACAATTGTTTTTCTTTCTAAAGCCATACGTTTGAATTTAAAACCATGCTCGTTTCCAGAGAGGTACTCAAAGAGAACAAATGGAACAGCATTCATTCATTGCAATAGTAGCAAGTAGTAATTTTGCTTTGTGTTACGTTGCATGATGCACAACAGAGGAAAGGACCCAAATACAGACTGGGCAGGCAGGCTGGTGCGGACTCAAGAATTTATTGAACACAAAAAGACTTACTCGCGGGACACAAGATAAGCCAGGAGACAATGAGACACACTGACAAGGAAACAATTCAATTCAATTCAATTCAATTCAATTTTATTTATATAGCGCCATATCATAACAAAGTTTTCTCAGTGCACTCTATCGCATGGAGCAGGTCGAGACCAACTTCCACACACACAAAGACCCAGCGATCCCACCATGAGCAAGCACTAGGCGACAATGGGAAGGAAAAACTCCCTTTTAACAGGTAGAAACCAGGTTCTAAGTGGGAAGTCATCGGCCTTGACCGTGTGGGTTGAAAAAGGGGGGGGAGGGGCAGGAGAGAGAGCAGGAAGGAGAACATACAGTAGTGCAGTATAACAGCAAAAGCAACATTGGCGGCTGAGCAGGAACACGAGGGTAGCAGGAGCAACCACAGATCCAGACTCTACAGCGCCAGAGGCAGAAGCACACAGCTGGGGGAAGAAGGTGAATTAGTGACACGCATTAATGGGATATGGGTGTGTACAAATGGAGAGGAGAGAGAGGAGCTCAGTGCATCCTAGAACGTCTCCCAGCAATCTAGGCCTATAGCAGCGTAACTAAGGGGTGGCTCAGGGGTCACCTGAGTCAGCCCTACTATAAGGCTGAATATGAGGAGGGTGTCTGCCTCCCGTAAACAAACTGGAAGCTGGTTCCACATAAGAGGAGCTTGATAGCTGAAATTGTCACTACATAATAATTACATGTTGTGTGCAAGCCAATAAAACGTGTCCAATAAATCAGTTCCATCTCTTAAATGTCTGTTTAATTCTTTAAACCTGTTGTATGAAACTGATATTTGAACACTAATTACAATCAAAAGTCATTTGATTAATGTTGGGAAAATTATTAATTTATCCAAAGATTTCTTTTTAAAAGCAGTAAACCCAGATTGCCATTTTATCTTTGGGAATTAATTGGAATATGTCTTTCTATATTTTAGAAAGTGTTTCACTACAGGTGAGGTTGGGCTGGTCTTCTTTAGTGCACTTTGAATTTTAGGATCCACATTTCTAGTTGTTGCCTTGTTTTCCCCCACATAGACTACATTCAGCCACAGGGGCATTTCAGCGTATAAATAACTCCACTAGTGGCACAAGTAATGCATTTCTAACCAAATGCTGGCCCTGAATGCAATCCTTTATGTTGAAAATACCATTTCACTGGGCTTTTATGAACTGTAAATAGGTTTTGCAAATCTGATAAATCTAAAAAGCCCTTTAGGGTTTTGTTTGTGTGCCAAGAAAGGGCCTGGTGTTGACAACATCGTCCTCGCTTTCATTAGAGGGCAAAATATGCCAGTGTTTCAATGTTATGGGTTTGATTTGATCTGACAAAGGTGAAACCTACAAGTAAATACACATGAATGATTTTTATTTGACTTACTCACTGACTGCATTAGATATTCTCTAGACCTCTCTCAGGCTTTGTTGTAAACACAATCAATCCATTGTAGCAAAGTAACCCTTTGTTGGAAACTCGTGTTTTAGTTCTTCTGACCTTGCCTCAAAACTTTAAGATGAGGAAAAATGTTGTTTGTAAAAAATAAAGTCAAACTGGCAAAGAGACAAACATTATTATGCCTCAGATGAAAACTGCTCGCAGTCAATAGAGTGCTCCTGTCAGTGGCCATGGTGTTAAGAATGGTTGACAATTGTGCAATTCATAGTTGTTAGTTCTAGTTGTATAGTAGCGGTCAATGTTACACAATACTTTTCACATTTCAAAGAATAAATGGCCATAATTGCATTAATTTGGAGACTATTCATGGAAGTTCCATATAAATGTGGGAAAGAGTGTTTATCAAAATTGAACGGCAAAATCTACAGGCTACAGAGTATATATTTGTGAAATGTGTTAAGCTGCTTCATAACTAGCACCTCAGATGTTATAGATGTCCAGTCTGTCAGTGTGTTCCACAGTTGCAGCTGCTAAACCTCCACTTGCTAACTATTCATAAAGGTAAACATTGTCTTTGTTTTAAATAGTTTGACACCTTTTAATTTTCATTTGGCAGTCAAAAGTGAGTAAATTCATGAAATTATATAAAAAGTATTTAATGTGATTATAGTCATTCTGTGTTCACCGGCTTTGTCCAGCAGTAACTCTTAGCTGGGGAACAACAACATGGATCAGTATGAGGTGCTCTTTGTTCTTGTACAATCAAAGCAAGGTATCTTTAACTCTGCTCTGTGGAGAGAAACAGAAAGATGGAGACACCAAAGCTCCAGAGCCTGCTCTCACATGCAAAAGCTGGAAAATTCTTCCCACCAGGTTCGTCCAGCTGGCTAATTAAAGACTGCAGGGAGACAACAGCATGGCACGTAACATGTCATCAACTGAAATTAGGTATGAAACCTGTACAAAGACTATTTATCTGGACAGTACGATGTAAAAACCTTTTCTTACTTTTCACCATTCCTTCGTTGATTCACAGAGCTGCCCGACTCTCAGTCTGGACATGGGTTTTCTCATCAGGGCCAGGGAGGAGCTTGGCTCACGGATCAGTCTCCTGGTGAGCCATGTCCGTATCATCAGCGGAGTGCAAGCAGCACTGCCACTTTGCAGCAGACCTCATGCTGCCCTGCATCACTTACTGGCCTTACTGGCTCCTATCGCCTGGAGCTGAGTCGATGACCTGTGAGAGGCACACTCCTGGCTTACACTGGCACTGCACTGTACCGGCAAAGCACACAATCTATCAGTGCTAGAGGTTTTGTGCCCCGCAGAGAGCCATAATGTATGAATCCAAATCAAATCACCTTGATTAGATCAGATGAAACTTTAATGACATTGGGCTACGGCTGGGTTTTTGCTTGTTCTTATTTGTTTCTATATTTGCCTCTCACATTCAAAACATATAGAGGTCAGGTGGGATGGAGATTCTAAATTGTTATTAATGTGAATATCAGTGAAGACAGGTAGTCTGTGCATGATGTCTCAGAGTCTTGTGCGCTGGCTTAGGTTGAGGTTAGGTGAGCTTAGGTTATGTTGTGACCCGGAAAAGGATTGAGAAGCATTCTCAGACTAACAACCTCAACTTGGAAATATCAAACAGAAAAAAATGAACCAATGGAAAACAGATTTCAGCACGAACGGCGTGTGCAAAACTGAAGCAGCACTGCAGCAGTACTACAGCAATCACAGCAGCAGAACAAGATGTAACAATGTGAGATTCATAATCCATTAATATATCATTATGCTTCATACACATTTTCAGATGTAACACTTTGAAGTGGCACATCAGCTAGTGCTCTCCATAAATACCTACTGACAACACAACATGTATGGGAGTGTCGGAACAAAAAACAAAATCGTGTTTTTTCACGCTTTAACGAATAAAAGAATGAGATGGCAAGCTCCGGGCAGGTGGTCTGGAAGTAAAGACTTCACTGATTCTATTGAGTGTTTTAAGTTCATCTTGCCACTGAGATTCACTGACAGATCAGTCTGCCTCTCCAGACTGAATGTTAAATTTTGCAGCTGCAGAATTCTATTTAATGGCTTGCCTTTCCTATCCGCATGACTGAGCATCCTTAACGTCTCTCTTTTTTTTGTTTATTAATTATTTACAGCTGTTTCTTAGCTTGATCAGGCGCCTCCTTTATAGTTTTCTTCAGATAGGGAAGGCACCTTTCTATTTGGTATTTTGTGTCTGTGCTCCTTTCCCTGTTTGGCGATTTACACTGTGTATCAATAAACCTGAATGTAAAATTGATCAAAACTGAACATCTCATTGCTGTAATTCCAAAAACATTTGGACTCAAGACGTTGACATGAACAGTGGTCTCATACATTTGAGTACAGTACTGTACTCAAACTACAAGACCATCGCTCAAATGTATCGAATCTGCCTTTTGAAAATGGTTGGCCTTTGGACTATAATGTGTTCATTAATTACATGTTTACATGCAAGGGGCTGCTATCCTTCTTGAAGGGTCACTAATAAGTATCACTAATTGGGAAAAAAAAGAAACTACAAAGATGATGGTGGCATTGGCCCAAAGAACATCTGCTCTGGGGTTTAAAAAAAGGAAAATGTTCCAAATTCCCAATTAGTGTAGAAAATAACCCAAGGATGGATGGTGTTTTTGTTTTTTGGGAAAAGGAAAATATTATCTTGAAAACTACAAATCAGAAGGCTGAAGTAAACAAAGGATTGAATTAATCATGCAAATCAGATCATCACTACTCATTTACACCAATGAATGCATTCATAATCCTAATCCTGTCATTTAAGTACATCTTAAGGCCATCTACTATAAATGCAATACAAAACAATTAAACACTCATACAAACCCAGTGAACATTAACAAAACAAAGTCTGAAAATACAGGTGTTTTATATGTTCATCAGTCAGTTTGGAGGGGAAAAGGCTGACAGGCTTGAAGGGAAGGGTTTATATACCTTCCTGGGAGTGACTGAGCTGTAGTGGAACTATATGAGTGGAGGTGGATGTGGTGCAGACCTGTGACTAATGCATATAATAATAATTGTTTTCAGTTCTTATCACTTTCTCTGTTTATCTCTTATCTCAGTCCAACTTTCTCTCCCGTCATCTCACACTCTGCTTTTGCACTCACATCCTTTCCTCCATCTCTCTCTCCCATGGGTCTGAGTGACTTTTCACTTGCTAAATTGCAAAAATGCTGACTGGGCATCTACTAAAAATTGCAATTGGGATCAAATCAGTTTCCATATTCTGCAGCCTTTTTCAGCCACTGAAATGCATACACACCATTTAGTGCAATTAAATATTTTTTGGCCATCTTGAGTCCAGGCCTCTTCATTTTGTGTGTACCCTTGTGAACTCACTGGTCTTATTTCTAATGATTAAATGGTTGCTCTCCACCCTCCACAAAACCAGCCACAGCCATGCATGTTATGACCCACTGTACACACCGACGAGCCAGAGCAGAGGAGAGCAGAGTGAGGGGAAGCTGGAAAGATTGAGATGTGACGCAGACTGTGAGTTTGCAATCTATTAAGGGCCTAATAGATATTCCCTGGGCATCTATGTTTCAAGGAGAAAGCAAACTTATTTTCAAAACCCTGGAAGGTTGATTAAATATTCCACCCGATGACATTAGGAAAAGACTGGGGTGGAAATTTTTGTGTTGCCATAAAATAAACATCCATTATGTCACCAGTGTAATAATCATGTTCAACAGAAATACTCATTACAAAATGTAATTAATGAACAACCAAATCCTGCCAAGCCCAACCGATGGATTCCAGGCTTGATTTCCCTATGCTGCTCCATGGTGGGCAAATTTAACAGAGATAAGACTAATGAACTGCTCTGCTTTCTACCACAGAAAAACCAAGAGAACAGCGTTTGAGAGGTTATTACACTTTTGACTGAGGGAGAATGAATTAAAGTAAGTTATATTGTGTCCCTGTGTGTGTGTATTTGTCTGTGTGCACCCTACTGTAATTGTCTCAACAAAGACCAGTGTAACCAGTGTTCAAGATTTCCTAGATGGAACAAACACTACACAAAAATATACAGTTGCATCAGTAACATTAAAATCTATATAATGAGCATTTTATATTTGGGATTTAAGTGATGTTTTCTGTATAAAACGACTGTCCCTAAAACTTTATTTTTACATTGTTGTTTGCCAACCAAACCATCAGATACAAATGTATGATCATTCTGTTAACATATAAGTCTGCGTTGAGACAGTCCTTAAACTTAAAGTGATGTTCCTGAATTCAAATAAAATATTTTGGAAAACCTGATGGATACATTTAACACAATTACTGTTGGATTTTGATTTGGTTATACACATTTTTTAAGGTGCAAGCCTATAAGAAAAACATCCACTTAATCGATAACAATATTTGTCTTTTTCCATTGAGTCAGCATGTTTTAACCTTAGAAAACACATTCTCACAACATTATTGCTAAACATTTTTCATAGCATACCATACTGCTTTAGATTGTTGAATGTGTCTTTTCTATTTACCAGGCAACCATTTATTTTTACTTAGTTCCATACAGCTTGAAAATCTACTTGAACAGCCTTGAAACTTGCGTCAGCTAGGTTATTCATGTGTGAATGTACACTGCCTTAAAAGTATGTGGTAATTAATTTTGAATTACCGGCATGCAATTCAAAGTGCACTCAGGTGCTGGTTAGCACTGAGAGCGCAAGTCTGAGGGTCAGCTGCCGAACAGCATTGCATTCATGAGATACGATCAAACCCACAGCACAGACAATAAGCAAACATGGACATTAAGATTAATTTAATGTTTTTAACGCCCTCGATGTGTGCGTAGGCACACAGCAATGCAGTGAGTGAAACCCACTTTTAATAAAGATTGAAAATGACAGGCTGGAATTCTTTACTGGAGGCAACTGCATCTTTCACCAGTGAAAGATAAACATTACGTCCCCATAAGAAGTAGTACAACACAGTATTTACTCCAGTAAACACACAGAGTTCTCAAAAGTAAAAGTAAAAAGAATGAAATATGTAATAGTTAGTCCACCAGTGTAGGAACAGTTACTTCTTGTTGTATTAGCGACACATTAGCCGCAGACAGCTAGTGTAGGCTAAGGACTAGCTTGGTTAGCAGTAAACCGATCACCCAAAAACTAAACAGTAAAATAGTAAACAGCAGACAAACAAGTAGCTAAAGTAAAGGATTGTTTAAAAACATGGCTAAAAGTAATGGATAAACAGTTGAAATAGCTAAACGTTGTGGTTAAATGATCAATATCCAAAGCTAATGCATAAATTACTGAAATAGCTAAAAGTGATAAAGACAATATTCAGCCTCTGCCTCTCCACATGGTAGTAGTAAGCAAGTTTGACCAAACCAACCTAAACATTGACAGTTCAGTTGCTTGAAAAATGATGCTAATTCCCATGAATGGCTACTTTATGGTTTCTACTGCTCCTCAACAGAATGTCTAATGATCAGCACACGCAAAGCTGAGAATCAAGAGAATGGCATCTGTGATCAGCAGTCCTGCCAGTAGTCAGAAAAAAAAGGGGTTTACATTGGCAAAATTGGCTTGCCCTTACTACTGAGAATTTTGATCTTACTGCTAAAGCCTTGCAAAGAAAATCACACTCTTCACTGACACTAATTGGAGTTAAATACCTTGAAATATGACAAAAGACCAAAGATCAAATATTAAGAGAAAGTATTTTGCTACAGAGATTATACTCATAAGGTTTTACATCACCTCCCCATTGTATTCAATACGTTTTCCCCCTCTTTGTCTGAGGTGACTCAACTTACATCATATGAAAGGTGAATTAAGAACCCCAGTGGTTTCCTCAACAACTTGCCTCAAAACCTTTTAGTTTTTTTCTCCATTGCAAAGTTGTGGTGGATAATCTCACATCGTATGAATGGCAATCTCTTAGGAACTCTCTGAGGCAAAGTTTTTAGTCTCTTAAGAGGATGAAAGATTATTGTAAGATTATTGCCATAGGAGAGAGAGAGAGAGAGAGAGAGAGAGAGAGAGAGAGAGAGAGAGAGAGAGAGAGAGAGAGAGAGAGAGATAAATAAGCAGTCGACATCATTAGTGTAAAGACTGAACATCAACCACATTAGACTGTGATGTCTGGTGAGCCTGTGCCTCCTTCCACAATCACTGATGCCTCTTATGTGCTACACCATTCTGAACAGTGCAGCAACTATGAGAGAGAAGAAGTCTTTGGTATGCATGTACTTAGAAAGGCACAAACCACTATGACAATTACCAAGGTGGTGTATGTGCTGACTTACCATTACTAATTGAGCAGCTGCCAAGAATGTACACATGCAGAGTGCTTTAATTACATCAAAATGGAAATGTGCTGGGTTTTCTTGAGGCAGGTGGAAATACTGAATCAAACATGGCTTATGAAGCCTAATGCGTATGATTCTGCACCAGAAGTATAAAGCTGCAACGATTTGCTCACTTATTGATAAAACTTGGATGAACTGTGAGGCTAGCTGCTTAATGTTGAATTTGTAATTAAATAAAACTAGCACATAACTGGCATTAAGACACCCTGGCATGTCAGTCTTGCAGCTAGTCTGAAGTGCTTCAGTATAGGAATAGCAAAAACATATTTTACTCGACCTTTCGCTTTCTGTTCCTCAACTCTCCTCCTCTGCCTTCTCTGGCTGAGGTAGTCTTCGCAGTGCACAGGGCATGTTTAAAACATGGAAGTATGCTGACACACTTTAAAAATCAGATTTCACTGCTCTAAGATTAAATGTTTATGGTTGTGCTTCCTTGCTGTCAACTTAATTTATGCGTCTTATTGAAATAGTTACATGAACGTGAGCAGAGCAGAGCAGTTAGCTATGCCTGACACAAAGAGCAATTAGGTGTGGGCTAGAGTCTATACAAGCTCATATGTGTGTAGTTTGAATTTTGATTGTTCATTGCATTGTTCAGGTGTTCTCAGCTAAAAGCTAAAATTGATGGTTATAGTTCTTCCATCTGGATGTTTAACTTTTAGGAGGCAGAGTAGTGGATGTGAATTTAAACCCATCCATTAAATTTGGAGGCTTTGGGACATATGGTCTCTGAGCTTCAAAGGTTTTTTTTTCTCTTTTTTCTTTTGCACAATCAAAGAACAAATCTTAAAATAGCCCAATATAGTTTCAAAAGTGAGTTGATCGAACATGACGGACAACAAAACTTGTAAAAACAATTGTCATTATTTGTAATCAACACAGTTACAGCTCTACATCAGAAAAACACAACTAAACTTTTGCATGAACTTCTAGAGCTGTGGATGACATTATGTTGTCTGAAACCACAGTGTTAGGTATGGTGCAGCTGTGTCTTCCCGTACCCTGTGTTCTACACTTGTGTGTCTCTACTCGGGCCTCATTGGAATCTGGGTCGTGGGGGCATGGTTGTCTGTTCTGCTGTTTCTCACACACCTGAGGATCATTCATCATCAACCGCCTCGTGAGCTTAAAAGCCTGGTTCTCCTCACCGCTTATCGCCAGATCGCACCGTCTACCTCCGTGGTATCATGTCAGGCTGAACTAAGTAGTTTTTGACTAAGCGTATTCCTGGCTAAGTTTTTATTTTTTATTTTTATCAAGTGTGTTGTCCTTGGCCACAGATCCATCCATCCTGTTGTGCCTTGGACCAGCACTCCACCCTACAGAGCGCTCCACTCCTCACTGACGCAGCCTGCCCTCACCTGGATTGCCTGGATAGGTTAAGCTCCTCTCGTTCAGTTCCTTGCCACGCTTCAACTACACCACTGTCTGTTTACCTGAGCATTACTAACACCTACTTACCTTTTATTCCTCCCGTCTGAGTCTTGTGTTTTGATCCAGAAAACAGTACTGAACCATAAACGCACAGTTTAAATTACTTGGAGTTATTCATCACATTTGGTCACATTTCCATAGCAATCAGTTAACAGCTGGCCTGAGCACATGCCTCCACTAATGGTTAGCAACTCTGAGATATGAATAACCAAAACAAAAAGACCAGAATTTGGGCAGTTTTGTATTTCAAATTTTAGACTAAAATGCATCACTTTTGACAAACAAACAAAAGATGTCTGTTGCTTAGAGCACGTTTTAACTGGATGTTTTTTAAGACACTAGGCACAACAATGAAAATAAGTCCATAACTTTATCCCTTACAAAGTCTGATGTTGTATATAATATATAGGAATGTTGTAAACCGAACCAAGCCCAAAATGTTTATTTGTATATTTGCTATGTAATGTGTATTAATGTTATAGGCCTCCAAACCAGGGCTGCAACTAAAGATTATTTCCATTATCGATTATATTTTAACTCATTTGTAATCATTTCTCCGTTATCTGAAAGTTATACTATGTGCATCACTTATCTGAATCTATCACATGGACATACTATGAAAATCTGTGTTTCTGTCTCTAGATGCAGACATTAAACCTTGTGTATTCAACAACAGCTTGCGATCGAGGGATATTTCAAATTTTTATTGTCCAAATCAAACATTTTTCACCAGCTTAGTCCCGAACCAAACATTTGGTGAGATTTGACTGATTACACACCCGATTGGCCATGATGAGTAGAAAGATGGATTTTTGGGAGCGTGAGAGCTCCAAAGTAGTAATATCTAATCTTTTGCTGAATCACTACAGTTTTGGTACATTTCTGATGCCCTTTAATCACTCTCTACATCTTTGATTTAAACCGCACAATCCTCGTCCTGGGTTCCTCTAATCGGGTTATATTAAGAATGACTTGGGAAGTTTTAAGTCTCTTGTGAGTTAAATGTCTAATTATACTCTGCACAACACAGATCCCCTTTTATGAGAAATGCCTGACACATCTAGTGGAAAGAGTGAAACACTTTGAAACACTTAAAGGTGAACAGACTGGTTAAGGAGTTGTCACTTGGCAGAACAGCACTTGAGAGTTTTACATTCTCCCACAGAACATGCTGTTAAATTGCACCTTACTGCACAATGTGCCAGTGTTATCTCTCATCCAGTTAAAAGCAGTGTTAAATTCTGAGAAAGGTAAGGTATTTTCATGATTAAAAGCTAAGGACTACCTCCCCCTCATGCCACCAACTGTATACTCTTCATCAGCATGACTTTTTGTCTCCTTCAGCAGCAGTTTTAAATTCCTAATTGTCGATGCTGAACCTTGTCAGGATGGAAAAGATCATCAGAAAGATTAACGCCACTGATTTGCTGAGAGCTATTCTGTTGTGGATACACAAATCTGATATTCATTGAGACTGGTGGACTTGATTTCATCTAGAAAGTCTCATTCCAGCAAAGGTGGAATCAGCAGAGAGAAATAAAGGAGGTGACTGCCATCGTGACTACTGAATTGCAGCAGTGGAGGATCATAAGAATCGTAATGCTTCTCCTAAATACTTAATATAATTTGTAATGATCATTGTTTTGAGACTCATTGATAAGATCCTCTGTGGTATCTGATCCAGAGGCCATCAGGTTTCCACAGAACAGGAACAAACCACGAGTGCAGAGGGATGTGACTACATACAACAGAATGTCTTGGATATTACAGTAATTTCAAATATTTTTTACTAACCTGAAGTGATCTCATACATTAACAAAATAATGTGGATTTACATACAAAGTTATCTAATTGAGCAGGTACTACTAAAAAATACACAGTCATTTATTCATTTTTCCAGGCTAAAATGTATTATTTTGGTTCACTCTCATCAGCATTGTTTTCAGCCATTAGCAGGAAGCAAAAAAGCTCCAAAACCCCAATGCACGCTACCTGTATAGTAGCAGCAGACAGTGTAGCATTTAGCAGCTAAAGAGCCAGATATTTCCCTCAAGAGTTGGTGCAGAGCAAAACAGTACCAAAGAGAGTGAATATTGGACTTACATTCACCAGGGACACAAACACGACTCCAAGCTAATGCTAATGCTCTTCATCTGCTGGATGTGTTGCAAATTGTTTGCTGACAAGTTCATAATATCAACTTAAAAAGGTGACAATTTGTCAGTGTTATTTGTTTATTTATTTAGGATGTTCACATCCATAATGGGGAAACAGTGTAAGAATTGTACACTTTTTAATATACTGCATGGCCAATATGCTGTACAGCGTACAGCCAAGGCGACTAAGATGGTGCAGGGCCAAACTGTAGAATTTTTTAGACCTGACATTTTTTTCTTTTCCCAATGAGGAGGTGCTTTAAGACCAAAAGCAGTAAAAACCCTGAAAAAGTGACGATGGCTGCGTTATCAAAATAAAACAGTTTAAAATGGGCAATAATTTTGACAGTGCCCATGAAAAGCTCTGTTTAGTTGTGTCGTATGAACCAGGGCAACAGCTTCACATTGATGAATACTAATCATGACACGTCATGCTCAATTTTCTCGACAGCTTCATCTAAGAAAACAGTTTTACACCCGTGAGGCACTATCTTAGCGCAGTCCTTAATCATAAGTACTCATGTGGTCACTGGTGTGTGGGAAAACCATACATTCACCTGCAGAGAACTCCAAATAGAGGCAGACGTGTCAGCTCTTTTATATAGGGGATTCTCACCACCAGCTCCTCTCTCATCTTGTCATCCCTCCTGCCCAGATGTCTGCCCTACATTGGCAGGCGTTTTCCAAGCCTGTCGAAAATTCTCTGTGAAAAATGACCAGCAAGAGGAAATTAAAGAGAAATAAAAATGACAGAAAGAGGTGAGACAAGTGCCTGAGGGGAGTAGATTCATCTGAATTGAAGATTAAGCTGACCAGAGTTTAAGCAAGCAAAGCTCACCTGAATTGGGAAGTAGGCGGTCTGTGCAAGCATCTATGCACGCAGCCACACACACACACGCGCGCGCGCACGCTATTCAACCCCAACTCTGTCATCTTGCCAATTTTCTAGTTAAGTACCTTCCGATCTCAACATTTTCTCCTTTTATATCTAAGATGAAAAGATTTTTATATTTCCCGTTGGACGTTTTCATAAACCATTCTATCATGCGATGGAATAATTCCTATGAGCCCAGTTAAAAAAACACATTCTAACGTTCGAGAAAACACAGGCGAAATAAAACCACACAGCCATGATTTTTATGGTTGTGTGTCTGTGCAGTGCAGTGCTGTGCGTGCTTCAGCCCTGATTCTCCTGAACAGGATGTGTAGAACTCACACTAAAGTCAGAAACCCAGCAGAGGACCCGTGCTGCCCTTCAAGACATTTTCTTCCCACTGTCCTTCCACAGGTGACTTTCCTCATATTAGCCCCCAGCTGACTTGACAGGAAGCAGACAATGTCATTAAAAGCACTGCATCTGCTGAGGGGGTGGGGAGGAATGTTAAGTGTCCTGAGATCTGCCAGTTAATGTGACAAGGGCATTTCAACACCTCGCACAAAAAAAGGCACTGTAGGCCGTGCTGTGAGCTTTACCTCTAAATGTTCTTTCGTTGGCTTTTAATTTTTTTTCTGTATTTACATAGATTAGTTCTTTTAATAACTGCAGAGTCTTTCATTAGACATATGGCTAGTGTAAGAGGTTTTAGCAGCCACAAAACCATAAAATCATGCCCTACTTATCAAACTTAAAAGAATTGTCTTTCAATTGAATTTTCAATTATCTTCAATGACATCATACATTTGAAAATGTTGCGTGATCTGTCAAACAACTAGAAACTATGACGCAAATTATCACTATTTTGCAGAGCCACAATCTCCGAGGGAATAAGACCAATAATTTCATTGTCACTGCTGCTAAGCCTCCCTGTCACTTGAAAATTCCTCTAGTGGCATAGTCAATTCTCTTGGGCCTCTGTCCTCAAATCTGTCCACCTGCCAGATATATTGGTGTCAGTTTTGACTCTGCATTCAAATTTGACAAACAAATAAGGTCTGTCATTAGAAGTACCTTTTTTTCATTTTAGGTTGGGAGCAAAAATAAAACCCTTTTTTTCTTTTAAAGATCTGGAGACTGCCTTACATACTTTTATAACGTCATCTGGACTATAACTGTAACTCTCCTCATGTGGGAGTTAGTGACTCTTAGTGCTAGTCTCCTTAACTATTAAAAAATCTTACATTGTTTAAATTGTATCTTTTATACACGCATATATATATATATATATATATGTTGGTTAAATTTGAATCGTGCAGACTGATGTACATACAAATATGATGTGATTTTATCTTAGATAAGCTCTACATCATTTGAGAGAATCATTTGAGATAAATATATATACTCAAATTGGAATATATATGAATAATAAGCAACAGCAGAATTTAGTAAAAGTATACAATTATTAAAAGTAAATGATATAAAAGATAAAAGTATTGACAAATTAAAGTGTAAGCTGCATTTTCATGTTGTAGCTGGGCCAGTAACTACTTTTATTTTATATACTGTTTAGTAGTTTAACCTCAGTGCAATAATATTTCATGTGATGAGCTTTTGTATGTGTTGTAAAAATCGTGTTCTGCAGGTAGTAACAAACTTCAGTTACAGCAATTGGTTTAAAAGTGTATATTTTCCTTTGAAATATTGTGTTAAGTTTGACAAAAAGGAAATGAGTGAAGTAGAATAGAAATAGCTTAAAATTGATACATTGCTCGGATGTACTTTACACCTCTTGCTGGGTGTTATATATTCATACCATCCACTCGTTGCTATGGTAATCTCTATGGCATAACCACTACACTGAAAGGCATTGCAATCATGCTCATATGAACAGATTTCTTGACATCTGACTTTGTGTTTAGGATCTGAACATATCACTCCTTGACAACATACACTTTCAAATGTACATTTAGACCTACATTGATGGCTTGATAACTTGGTTAAATTTGAATCGTCCAGACTGTGATTTATATACAAATTTGATGTGATTTTATCTTAGATCACTCTACATAATTTGAGAGAATATTGATAACAAACTAGCCCTCAGAAGCTGCTCCAGTTTTTCTATTTTCTAAGAGCATCCGCCATGTGCTCTTGAGGATATCACAAATGCAAGTAATGGAGGACAAAACAAGGTCACTCTAACATCACATGGAATTTTCTATGTGTGGGCTATCACGTGGCCGTTCCCATGTGCTCATTAGTAAGTGTAACATACTATCAAGTGAAATCAATTTGTGGCCATTCCTCTGACGGATACAATATACATGTTGATGTTGCACAGTGGTCCGCGTAGTATGCAGCAGCAGTAAGCAGCTTTCAGAACGTGAGCAAGATGGCTTTTTATTTTATCATAGTCAATGCAGTGAGTTGTGATGGGTGTGGTAGGCTAGCTGCTGTCAGCTAACGCAGTTCAGCATGACTTAATGTTCTGCCAACTCACTCAGTATCTGCTTGGCACCCTGAATCTGGATTAACCACGCTACCTAAATGAAATATAGCATTGGCATTCATTTTGCATACCACACATGCTTTGATGCCCTTCTCATCTGTATCACTGCAGGACAGGAATTGAGTTTCCTCTGGAAAATAGACACATGCTGCTCGCTTTCATGTTTGTCAACAACCCCTACGGATATTGTAATGGCAGGATACTGCCTGTGTTGGGCAGAATACTAGTAAAAAACGATTTTGTGTCTGAAGACATCATCCTTAATGTGATCAGTAACTTCTTCTGTAACAAGACGCAAAAAAAGTTATATATTCACCTACATTAAAGCAACATACAGACAACCTTTTTCCACAAGCATGATAAAAAATACAATACCTTGGACATTCAAACTTTGGACTCAATCCTTAATCCTCAGGGTTAGTTTCACACTAACAACTTGTGACTATATACAGATATTAAACTTCAATTCTAGTGTTTTCTACTAAAAGAATCAAGGAGAATTTAATGGCCAAGTTGATCATGCCAAGTCTCAAAAATGACTTTAAAGCTGCAATTCGGACTCTGTAAAACAGGAATTTATTCTAAGGGAATATCTTTAACAGCCCCATCCCCCTCACGTTATCCATTTATTTATATAAAGTCTGAGCCAGTAGTCAGACTACTTCAAAGACAGCAGAAGATCTCTTGTGAATTCACTTTATCCAGAACATAAATTGTGAATCTAACTAGGCTGCATTGACAGCAGCAGCAGCAGCGTCAGTTTAGCTAGACTAAAACTCACAACCCTGTTTCTAATTACTTAATGATATCAATAATCTTCATTTGGTACAGTATTTCTTAGACAAACTTAGTGTGTGAGATGAAAAAGGAACACTGGCTGTTACCGAAAAAAAGATAAAAAGTATTTATAATATGCAACATATAAGATAAAATTGCCGCTGCATGTGTTACATTAACTCTTTATTGGGCGCTTGAGTTTTATTCTTCAGTGGGACTTTTGAGTATCAAAATTTCTTTCAGTGCCAATATAAGGTTTTTTTTTTTTTTTTTTTTAATACAGATGCTTCAATGCTAGTATTTCCTTTTTCCGTTCAAGTTTTGTTTTCAATTCCAAAATCAGTCACTGTCCTGGCTCCATAATAATCTGCTCAGAAATGTAAAATGTCTTCTAGTGTATAAATCAGTGGATAAGACAGATTAACAGTTGAGTTATCTAATTAAAAAAAATATCACATGATCACACTCCCATTGATTTATATTTTAAAATCTGACATTTTATGAGGGAACTATGACATTTAGGTTTAAAATGTTTATCTACTAAACAAAATCATTATTTTAGATTTTTAAGCTGAGCTGGATAAAGCTTCTCAGAACTTCTAGCTATTTGGCTGAGGTTGTGAGGGTTGTGCATGTCATATTATCAACCATACAATGTGGCATGACTTGTGCTGCTGCGTTGCTGGGGGTGTGGCTCATCCCACAGTAAAGGAGGAGACTCTGTGGGAGACAATTCAGCGGCTTGTATTTCATTGTGCCATCTAGGTTATATCTGATTGCCCTCAGTTCATGCACAGTGGCATCCCGTTCCCTCTCCTGGACTGATTGATTTGCCGTCGCAGTGGTTTTGTTAGTAAGAAAATAAAAAAATAACAGATCAGGTAGTTCACACTACAGGGTCTGGCTTTGGCTATTGCTTTATTTATGAAGGCAACATACAAAGCTGGCACATGAATATCCTGATTTCTTGTCTTCGTCTTATGGAGTCAAGTTGTAATTGATTATACCTTGATGTTTATACCTGATTGTAATTGGTTGATCTATTATTGGCCACTTTAACACAAGATGTAATCTCTTCTGCTGACAAACAACGGAGGATCACTGTCAACCATGTGGAAAACTGTGGCTGTTTTCTAAACAGTCTGCGACATGCAGTATGTACTACATGCTGCGTTCATCAGTAGTATGCAGTATGACACTGTTCGCAGTATGCTAGGACAGGCTTAACTGGTTTAGAAAAGGAGAAGTAAACAAAAGTACGGCTAACGGCAAATGACCACAATAGCATCCTATTAAGCTCTGAAAATGAAAAGTAATACCTGCCTCCTTGTCGCAATTCCTGCTTGCACATGATTAAATTAGAATTTGTTGTACGTGGTACGTCTATTTATGTTTCTCCCTGTCAACCACTGATGCGGTGGTGTTGTTGTCTACCATTTCAATAATGGTGACCGTGTAAATAAAGTTAGAAATCCCCCACCCCCCCAAAAAAAACTAACAATGTGTACCATTCTACTGCTTTGCATTATGGGATACAGTCAGACTGGTCAGATGCATACTGGAGATTTTTTCCTGAATCAGTGTGACATCCAGGTATTTCTGTCATACTGCAGATTTTGCTTTTGTTTGCATACTACATTTTGGCCAAATCAGTACATACTGATAGTGTAGAAGACCATGGATAGGTCTGGAGCCCAGGGAATGCAGCATCCATCAATATGACCAGTACTTAAGAATTTCTTTGGATTTTTGTCTTTTCTTGTCCATTGTGCTTCTTCTTTCCCCCTGAAGTGATTCTACCATTCATCTTCACTTATATCACCTGCTCTAAGGGAGCAACATCTGTCATTGATCCCTTTTATGGGGGATTGAGCGAGAGGATCATCTGGTAGAATTCTTTCATAAATACTTGAGAGGGGTAGAGGGGTTGTAATGTTGACACACACTCTTAGAACGTCTAAAAGGGAGTTAAAAAAATTGCCATCAGGGTTTTTTTTCCTGCTGACCTACAGTAATAAAAATGGAGACCTTTCAATTCTTCTTGAGCCTTTTTACAAACTGATCCTGCCTGATTGTCCGTTCTCAGCTCTCTCGAGCTTGGCCACTCCACCAAGCTGAAATAGGTGGCCGAATCATGTTCTTGCACTCATCATTTTCCTTTTTCAAGTTCCACGTAGTGGGAATGAGATGATCCCTCTTTAGACCTCTCTAGACCTTTATCTGACCTACATTAAGCATCATGAGTGTAATCGGCCACCCAGCCACATAAAACCAATTTTCAGCCGAGTCCATATTTTCCTAAAAGTGCTCGAAATCTGGTCATCACAGCTGAACTCGGTGCAGAATCATTTTTTCTCTCCAGCAAAGGCAAAGCCTGATTTAAAAGTGCACTTAATGATAATGTTATAGTGCAGTAATAATGTAACACTTTGAAATTATTTATTTATTTCTAATGATTACTTTATCACCATGGATACCTAACTACATTTAAGTCATTTCTCATTGCTGAACACTTTTATCGTATCTATAAACAGCACATATACTGTTATCCCCAATATCAGTTATTTCTGCCTGTCACACAAAAAACATTGACATTTTTAAATGAGTCAGGGAAATCAGACTAAATGATTCAGTTCATTCAGTTATCAAATTGATAAGTAAGTCTGGCCACACCACTGATTGCACATTAAAATGAGTTCACCACAGGATGCCACCTTATTCATCTCTTACATTCAATCTCTCCTATACAAAGTGTGTAGAAAACTGTGATGGAACACCTTTCGTTCTCAACTTCAGAGTAAAACTGTAGGGATCTTTGTTCATTTCTGGTTATGTTTGGATCTTGCTTCTGTTATTTGCAACCCAACCAGACCATAATACAATACTGTCAGATTTTTTAAATAGCAGAGATAATCTTTTAAATTATTCTGTTAGCATGCGTTGTTTGCTGTAAAAAACAAACAAACGCAACAATACTGTTTTAAACTGTAGCAGAACATTCATTCTCTTGGTTCCCACAGGTCAGATTAGGAGGAGCAAGAGCATGCACTGCTGTCAACCACAGTGTTTTTTGATACCACCACCAAGAGTTGCCTAAGTTGGAAATGTTTCAAGTCCTACACATGCAGGCTTTAAGACAGATAAACATGGTGGAAAAATGAAGATTGGCAGGCAGCAGTGGAGGATGGACTGAAGAGATTGGAGGTGTTAGTTAAGTGCAGATGAGAACTGAGGAAAACGGGGGACCCTTGACTTGGGACAGACAAAAACTGACTGAAGGCAAGGGACAAGAACAGGCAGTTAGAGGTTAGGTTGCAGAACAGTTATCAGAAAGCACGCAGGAGAATCTTGCTTAATAGACCCCCCCAATTAGCATGACATGAGGACTTGACAAACTGACAAGAGGTGTCAGAAGATTCTGCTTTAAATAGACTGGAGCAATTAGGAGCAGCTGGTGAGTAATCAGGACAACGCAGGGCAGGTGAGGTTAAGGTGATCTAGATAGACTCAGGAGTTATCATGGGGTGCACAGATCCCAGCCGTGATATAATGCTGAGCAAAACAAAAGAGTTTCACCAGCTATAGTGTGTAAAACTAACCAAAAGTAAAACACATCTTAGACCGTGGTGTTGATATTCTCATCTAATTTAAATACAAAGGAGCATATTTCCCAGAATGTTGAAAGATTAGGAATTATTTTAAATATCTTAACAGCATCTTGCAGATGTCAAGATATTGTTGTTCTGATATGCCAGATCTGTTGAAATGGAGATAAACGGAGATGATCACAATTAACTTGATTCAATGATTTAAAAAGACAGTTTTACTATCTGTCCTACAATTCAATAATGAAACTTAAGCAACCTTCACCTTCAAATGATTGTAAATAAAATCATGCAGAAAGGTAGAAAATGTGTTCTACTCTTTTCTCTCAATGGCCGTATGAACTTATGTCATGCTGAACTCAGCAGAATAAGTGTGCATCTTGACAGCCTGTGCATAGGGAACAACCTGATTATAGCAGAGACCAAAAGAGTCTGAGGTCAGGACCACAATCTGTCTTGCAGGCTGACTTGGGAGTCCCAGAGGATCATGGGGCCTTGGCCTGTGGATGCCCCAGCAATCACAACCACCCTTAGGGTTTAAATGTGTTGTGGGGAATCCCTATATAAACACGCAGCATGTCTGTCATTTCTACTTGTCAGCAGTTTAGATGGTTTAGAGGATTGTTCTGTGATGAAAGATGTTTTTTTCTGGGAGTCCTGAAGGATTCATCCGTTTTTGCTAGTCTGACATCGCCAGACCAATTCTCAAACGCAAATTAGTCTGGGACCTCTCAGTTCATTTTGGATTCGTAAGGGGCATTATCACCTGGCACACACCAAAATGCAGCTGACCGCAAATGGATCGACCTACAACCACTCAGAGCAACGGAACGTCATGTAGCTCTGAGTGAATCCTGTCTGAAGTGCGGTGAACACATCTTTCTCATCAACAAAATCTTGTGCAAGCTCAGTTGTCGCAGTTCTGTTAGAGAAAATATGTGTTTAATACTGATGTGATAATGGATTCAGAACGTGGCAGCCATTAACAAAAATGCCTCAACAGTGCTCCTCTATAAGCTACACTCATAGTATCAGACCCGCCCCACATTAGATAAAAGGTTTTGATAGGTGGTGATGGTAAATCTTTTTATATAATACAAATTAAATTAAATGAACATTTACATTTAAAAGCATGTTCTTTATTCTCATTCTACAACATCTTAAAGTAGTCAGCTATGTAACTACTGGGAAAACATTTATCTGAGTACTGATGTCTTCAAAAGGAGGGCTGAGCTGGACATGTTAGCTGCTTTCTATATTGTCGTGGCATTATGTGACTCTGTTGGAGGGAACAGACCGTTTCACCTATTTGGTCCACCAGCAGACTGCACCAGTATTATTATTTTATACCAGACAGAGCCCTTTTGACTGCAGTCCTCGGAAGGCATCTGGTCCTCATTATACTGCATGTCTTTGGCCTGTTGGGTCAAAGATGACATGTAACTGAATGCCATTAAACGTAGAAAGTACACAACAAACTACACAGTAAGGGGAACGTTGTGATTCTACAGTCTAGGACAACAGATCTTGACCCTTTACATCACAGTTCTTTCTTGAAAGCGATTGCATTACATCGCTCTAGCCTGGCTTATACCTGTTACCCAATGAGTCATTAAGCATGGGGCAAGTTTAGCCACAAGCCTAGCAGTTAAATAACTTAAGAATTGATTAAAATATGAACTGTTTTTATATCAGTTGATGATGTATGTATTAGTAGATCTTTATGATTTAGTATCAGCCCAAACACATTGGGCATTAATCTTGATGTGAGTTTTTGAGGCACCACATTTTACTTATTTGCAAGCAGGAAACTCAAACTGTCAACCTCAAGGAAGCACGCCCATACAGCCAAATCATTTTACATGGTGTTTTTGAATGTTTTAAATAGTTCTACCCCGCCCGCATGTCTGTCAAACGTTGTTAAAAATATGGAAATATGACTCCTAATGGTGTGCTTAATGATCTGAGTGTGTTTCAAGATGAACACGGCGTTTGCACAGTGGTTTCAGAAATATCATGAAAAATAAGCACGTTGGTTCTTCGCTAACACTCCAGAGCTCATGTCAAGTTTGACTCATCACAAATCAAACATTTCCCACTCCGATGCATCCAGTGCATTTTTGCCCAAATGCCTAAATCGGTGTTGTACGTAATGCTCTGGGTTCTTGTTGTGATAAACAGGATGACTAAATGATCAGATCCATTAATGTGATATCTTTGCTGTGTCACAATGGAGACTGTGTTGCCAGTGATGCCAGACTGTGGGCAATTCATAGCCTTTGTTGTTAGTAAACATTTGTTTATTGATTCCAGCCCACAATGTCTGGGCAACATTGGAGCAGATGGACTATTGTTGTTAAGTGGCTCCATTGATAAACTAACATTACGTTATCTCCTGTATATTGTTCTACTAATCTAAATACAACTAAATGCGATGACATTGCAAGTGTTCCTAATGGAAAAATGAGCCCATCTTATTCGCACTGTCAGTTGACTATAAGGATAATGGGATGTCACAGTGAGATGTTTCCAGGGCATCCACATTAGTGTTTAATAGTGAAAAAGTCAAAAACATCATTGTTGAAGAGTCATACAAGGAGAAACCTCTTATGTTAAGCCCAGAAAATGCAAACACTCAGTTGGTTACATTTTATGACCCCCCTCTGAACCAGCTATTTCCATCGCATGGGGACCGTTAATGACCGTACAAAGTGACCAAAGTGACTGACCGCCACAGAGACCAACAAACCGACCGACCGGCATTGCCGTCCCGCGAGCCGCACTGCCGCTTCCATAGCTGAAGACATTGAAACCATTGCTCTTGTGCAGCTATTTGAAAATGTTTAATATTAGAGGATCCAACAGCTTTATGAAGGCTACACATTCTGTCCATGCCCACAGAATCCCACCTCTCCTCCCACACGGGACTGTACAGCTGGTAGAGTTAGTGCAGCTTTCTATTTCTGTTTAAGAGAGACATATAGCGGACAAGGCAGATGGCAAGAAAAACAAATACCAAACTTTATAACGCCTACGACGTTAAACAATCATCATTGTTAGACAGATGCCCCACGAATGCGTTGTGCGCAGACAGAATAGACTATTTTATTGTTTTAATTTGTTGAGTTGTAGTCCTGCTTGAACTAATAATAATAATAAGAAGAATAACTTTATTTATTTAGCACCTTTAAAAACAAAGCTTTGACAGACAAAGCAAAAACAGCATACACAGAAAGCAATATAACAATAGGAAGCCAAACAGTAAAGCAAAGCGACATTTTATAATATAATGATCAATAAATACAAATTAAAAAAAAAACAAAACATTAAATGCAATAAAAGAAGTTACTGATTCTGCGAGCCTTATCTCCTCTGCCATGTCGTTCCAAAGCCGAGGGGTCCTGATGGCAACAACACGTCACCTTTAGATTTAAGCCTCGACTTTGGAACTACCAGAAGGGCCCCAACCCGAGGATCTATGGCTGCAAGCTGGGTCATATGGGGTCAGCATTTCTGCTATGTAGCTTGGTGCCAGATCCAGACGTGCCTTCAATGTGATCAGTAAAATCCTAAAATCAAACCAATCCAGGATTGGGGTGATCTGATGTCGTCTGTTAAAACCAGTAAAAAGCTTAGCTGCTGTATTGTGAACTAGTTGGATACGATAGAGTGACTTTTGTTTAATGCCAGAAAAGAGGGAGTTACAGTTGTCGAGTCAGGAGAAAATGAATGCTGCACTCACATGCCAACTGAGTACAGCAGCTGTCACCTAAAAACAAACAAATCATTTTTCATTTCAGAAAGGAAATTGCCACTTGTATTAACACGGCCACTGGATATGTTAAATATCACTTGATATCCCACGTTGAGGGAAGCTGGTGAGAGATGTTAGCAGACATCCACACTGGTTGTGCTGCATTACACATGCTGGCCTGCTGTCCTCATAATCTACATGCCATCTGGTGGGGAACCTCATTGTTCCCCTGCACCTCTGGCACATCAGTATTCCTCTCACTCTGAGCGAGCAAGCCAGTGTGTGTGTGTGTGTGAAACATTCTTCAGAAACATAAAAGAGTCAACATCAGTGAGGATTAATTGAACAGCTACAGGTCCCACCTCCTACAATCCTGGCTCATTTCAGCTAATGACAACACTTACTTTTTAAACTTCTTTGTAGTTCTCCTCACTCCCTGACAAAGTCAGCATCCTCTCATGTTGTCCACAAACGCACCCACATTGTGACTTCATATCTTCGTTAAGATGTCCTATTGAACAAAAATCCTGTCACATTCTTAACAAACTAAAATCTTTTGTAAAAATGTCTCTCTATATACATAATAAAGGCATAAACAATGTGACATCAAAATCATATCTTTTCATTGACGGAACCTTGGCTGTAGCTCCTCATAGTGTTCTCTTTCGTCTGTGACTTGATTACAGTAACAGAAACAAGTTCATCAAGTAACTGTAGCTTCGTGCGAGTCCTCCCTGGATCCTTGGCTCACTCGTTCAGCAGGAGAAGTCAGCAAACAGCAAGATTGGGACTCTTTCGAGCGGTGCTTCAAACGGTGTTTCCAGCGTTTAGTGCAAGCTGTGATCAAAGATTGATCCCTTCCTATCAAATCCACATGGCCTCTCATTAGTGCCCAACTGGGAAGAGACTTCTTCTGCGACAGGAATCTGTCATCATGGCATCATGTCCAGGTTTTGAATTCAACTGCAACACAATTTGGATGAATGTGTCATACTTTGTTTCTAGAGCTCCGGCCAGAAGTGACGCCATGCGCTGCCTCCCATAGCCGTGTAATTGGGTTGAGATCTGGTGACTATGAAGGGCATTGCATATATAATTCACATCATATTTATTGGAAGTACTTATTTGGAAGTATTTGCATTCATTATGTTTCTCCACTTATTTATTCAAACCTTTCCTTGATTTTGGCACTCATCTGTATTTGCACACCTTCCCTTTGTGGTCTTGCACTGCAGGGTAAACACAGTGTGTACATCTGTAAACATCTGAAGATTCTGTGAAATGTGTGCTGAATACTGCCAAACCAACAGTCACTGTATGTATTTAGAACCCTAAATATTTTCTATTTATGGTAATTTTATCTTTCCTTTGCAGCTGCCTTGGCTCAATTTCCCCTCGGGGATCAATGAAGTTCATTTTAATCTTCATAAAAACCCTCTTATAGCGTCAAGATAGTTTTATTCTGCAGAGCAGTGATGAAGAAATCTCAGTTATACCCATTTGTAAGTCCTGTACAACTTACCTTGCTGTCATTGCAAATCTAAAAGTGAGGAAACTCAGATATACTGAATATGGCGTAAATGAGGCATAAATAGAAAACTGTACTCGGCTCGTGTGCTGCTGTGCTTCATTTCCATCCACAAACCTCATGGCCATTGTTATAATTCAAAACAGTGAAGCGGATCTTCTTTTGTGTTTATAGTCCATGGACACAGTATAATGTGCATCATGGGAAATAATGAGTATAGACTGAAATACCTTTTTCTTCACATACACAGTTTTAGTGCTCTATCACCAATATATACTTTCTCCTTCTTTACCCTCAGTAATTCCAGTGGACCCCACCCTCAACACTCACACACACACACACACACACACACACACACACACACACACACACACACACAC